>OU015502.1:33414396-33606896 GCA_907164885.2 Dolomedes plantarius
TTATCAAAATTGAAAGAAACATTTTAATGCTGACATTAGAATGGGGAGGGGGGGGGGGTTATTATAATATGCTGATGGGATGATGACCAGTGGAGAGGGGTATAGATTGCCATAAAATACAAATATACATATCATACAAGTAAGCTTTATTAAGGGTTCACCCGTGCAACGCCGGGTATATAAAGCTAGTCATGTATAAATATACATAAAGTATAAGTAAATAGATACATTTAAGTACATATTTTTTTACAAACCCTCCCCTCTAAAAAACACTTCGCACTTGCACTAAATTGAGTCACTGCGGATGTGCACCGGTGGGTGGTAAAGAAATTTTGCCATCAACAAAGATACAAAAGTGGGAGGTAGGTATTGAAAGTTGACGGCCCCTAGTTTGGTTTAAAGTAAGGCCGTCTGCACACGGGGCAACCCAAATTTTGGCGCAACTGGTTACAAACCCGTCCGGACGGGTTTGTAACCAGTTGCGCCGTGTGCGTGGCTCCATTCAATTACATAGGTTACGACTCATCACGGACTGGTTTGTGATTTGAGTCAGTTATCAGTTTCTTTTGGGTTGCCCCGTGTGCAGACGGCCTAAGGTGTAACTGCGCGATCCAAAAATGTTTAAGTTATACGTTTAGAAAAGTGTGAATTTATGTCATGCACTAACTCCTTTATTACTCACATTAAATTTTCGGACTATACAAACAAGGAACACACTGCTTCTTACAACCAATAACTAAAATTTAGAGCTGCAACTACCTTCGGGCTTATTAATGTAAATCATCACCGGACCGGGGAGCATTTGACGTCATTGTCTCGAGAAACAACTCCCAATTGTGAAGTTCCTGAAACTCTTTGATGTAAACAATGGAGATCACAGAAATTTTCCGGAAGAAAATCGAGGGAGTCAAGAGCGGAGATGTGGAAAGGGAAGTCGAAGGAACAGGGAAAATTTATGTGCGCAAAAGGACACACCCCAAAACGACACAAGCAAGATGGGGTGGGATATTAGATCACGGAAGACGGAATAATGAAAAAAAAATTACGGAATAAATGATTATGATCAAACGTTTGGAAGAAAGCAGGTTATTAGGAGAGTTGCTTATGAGAAAATATTTTCCCATACAACTGACGAAGGTCAAGTTGACAGGCTGTTCGCTAAAACTGGAGAGTTAGTATAGATAGCAAAGTCTTAAAGAAAATCTATCTCAGACGTGTATAGTTTTCATGTCAGAAAATTGACATTTGAGTTCGGATTCTATAAGCGTTTGAAAATCATGGGTATAGACATTTCTCGATTTTTAACGTACCTTAAATGTTCTTTTATACGTGTATCGAGGGTACATTTATTTAGGATTACAGAAGACTCATTTAAATCGACGTGAGGTATGTTACAAACGAGACACTTGCGATTTTGATTTTAGGGAGCTCTCGAGCGAGGAAAATGGAGTTTATTAACAGGTCTAAATATAAAAATAAAAACAATTTAGGACTGTATTTTCAAATTAAAGGAAGGGTTGAGTAAAATGGGAGGGCCCCTAACTTATCATAACTAACGCGAGAGAGTAGTCTCCAATGGGGGTGTACTGAATGTTTCGACAGCTTTATCGGGGAGCGAAGCGTTGAAGTCTCTGCTGATAGCTAAAGATTAAAAAAATTCTTGATTTTGAATAAATGGAAAATCAATCCGTAGTTTAATCGAGTGTTTTTGAAAGTTCCTATCACCAGTTTAGGTCACAAATATGTAGTCAAATATGCTTACCTATGAGAAAGACTATATAACTTCAGAGATTGTGGGACGCTTTTATGTATTAAACGTGGTAGCTATTTTCCGATGGATACTTACTTCACATAAGCCATAAGTGCAATTAAAAAACTTCCTGAATTAGAAATTATGGAGTGAAAAAAACTGCAGCGAAAGGAAAAGAAAATATGGCCTTGCGAAAGCTAAATAGGGTTCGGTCACTGGCAAAGAATTATAATCATTGTTGCTTACGTTGCTTAGTTTATTGTTTCAATGAATCATCTCTCATTGTTACTGATATCATTTTGTGGTTACATTGTATATGATTGTTGTAGCATTTTACGAGTTGATGTAGTTCGACAGTTGAACTCGCACATCTTTAGTCCTGTTAAGATATGAGGAATTTTCCTTTAAAAAAAATCACAGATTAACAAAAGCATCTTTTTGAATTCCGATTTTTGCACTTAAAAATGGGTAATTGTTAACTTAATTAAAAATATGTCGAAGGAGGTTCTTTCCCATTCAGTGGAAAAAATTTTGTTTATAAGATACTTCCCATACACCATAATTAAATCTAAGCCTTTATTGTAAATATTCCCTACATTTAAAAAAAAGATTCTTTTCAAATAACACAATGGATCTTTATAAATAGTATAATGAAATTATTCTCCGTGCAATGAAGAAATTTCTCTTCATTGGATACTTTCCACACAAGAGTTAAACTTGGCATTCATCGTAAATATTTTTTCCGTTAATAAAGAGTTCTTTTCTCCTTTAAAGAGACCATCTCTTTTTCCTTTCAAATATCAACTCCCATTCTAATATAAACTGTAATTGAAGGGTAATGTATCGGATGGATGTAACCTCTCGCTTGATCATCTGTCTGTTGGTGTGTAGGGGAACAACCGACCACTTTGTGAGGAAAGGTGTTTATGGTAACTGAAGAAACATCGCAGGCAACGTCCTCCTTAAAACCTAGAAAAGGACGTGTAGATAATGCGATTCATTTCTTCCAAGAAGCTCTGTATGAGGCAAAAACTGCGACCTTGAATTCTATCTCATTGATGATTGGATATGGAAGGTTTTTACGTTGAATATTACACGAGAAATCAAGTTACAATGTAAAGAATGATGAATCCCATAGAAAACACTTTTAATCAATACTGTTTAAATCAATACTGACATTAAGATGTACAATAATGTTGTACATCTTTAATCAATAAAGCTTTATCAAATAGCAGAGCTGGTACACTTATCTGTCGTATTCTCTAGCTGTTTCCAGTTGCCTGTCTTGCTCTAGCATGTAGGCTCAGATTTCTGCATGGGCAAGTGGGACACTTGCCCAGGGCCCCCAAAATTATGGGGCCCCTTATTTAGTATTAAGTTGTACATATTTTTGAAAATTTGGTGTTTGGTTAATGCTGTAATGGGGGCAGTGGCTGATACAGAAAAAAATCCTGGGTGGGGCACAGTGTACCCACTATAGTGAAAGCATACTTACATCCATAAGTGTTTCTGGTTTAATTTTTTTTTTGGGGGGAGGGGGGGTAATAACTTCAGACTGTGATCAATTTTGAATTTTAAAAAAATGTCATGAATTTATTTATTAACATTAAAAAGTAAATTAATAAATTAACACTTATTATTATTATTATTATTATTTTCAAATTTTTGACTTGTTGGTCGAAAATTGTTTGAATTTCCTGTCCCAATTTATGGGGACCTGGGTGAGTGTCCCACCTGTTCATGTGGAAATCTGGTCCTGGGAGGGGCACGTGCCCCCCTCTGGATCTTTCCTTGGAGGGGGCCTCCAAAGTCTGCTTTGCCCAGGGCCCCATTCGGTCGAAGTCAGGCCCTGCTAGCATGGATAACACAAAAGAATGTATTCTAGGTCAATTTAAACAATCTGTAGCAGCGGCAACCTTTGTTGACACATACCTCCACTCCTTCCTTGCTATTCTGTAAAATGGGCAGAAAGGTTAAGCGGTGTGTGTGATGTAGTCTACACATTCTTCGTGCGGGAGACGTAATTGCCTCCATTCCTCATGTGTGGTTCGGAGAACAATATGGAAAAGGCAAACTGGCCGAGGGGTTCAGCTGTCTTGGCGGCTGATGATCTCCATAGAAAGACCTGTTAATAATGTTTTCTGTTCCAGAGAAACGTACATTTTTCAGGCCAACAAAGACCGGGTGATGGGCCTATGCAGCCTTTCAGCTCCAATTACGGTAAGGTAACTTGGAAAAACATCGTTAACGAGACCGTCCATCAAGAGGCAGGGTAGATGTCCCGTTGAAAGAAGGACCGCGGCCGACAAAGTGAACCGACTCTGGGATGTCGTTTCAGCCGGAGGGAACAAGCCGGTCAGGAGCGAGATGACGTCAGCGGGCTAGCGGTTTGTCACCAGGAGCGCGAGGCTTTTATAAAGAGGGGATCGCCGACTCCCGGGGAGAGAACGCAGAGACACCGGAGAGTGTGACCAAGAACCGGGGAGAACTTTCGAGTCGTTTTGAGGGGAGGCTCGGGAGCTGAGATTTAGCTATGAGCTTAGCGAGTTCGTTTTGCACGTGTAAGGTGCCCATCTACTACTTGTAAATAACTCTGTATATAATTTTATTTGTCCAATAAAGGACGTAAGTTAAACAAGAATCTCTGGTGTCTTGTATCTCTAAAGTATGTCAATACTTTTGCAAGGCGCTGTGACCACGTTATCACAAATCCAAATAGACAGACTTGTTTCAATATACCATCAATAACTAGTTAAACGGGCCGGAAGATCTCACTTCGAGGTAAGAAAGTGTTAATACTGGTTTCGAAATCCAACGAGCCAATCTGCACACAGTGCCCTTTTGGAGTTGTTGTAGGAACAAGCTTTTAGAGTCTCCATGCCATCAAAAATTAATTACTCGGACAGGGTTGTGAAAGGTAGATTTTAGGTTTTTCAGGACTCGAAAAAAAATTCTATAAAAAAGAGTAATATCAAACTTGCAATTTATACAAAGTTATGATGCTTGACGTCCCCCTCCCCTTCCTTCTAAAAAAAAAAACCTTGAAAAGGTTTTAATTGAAAATATGGATTCTCCTCTCACGGACAATGGCAATTTCAGTGTATTTACATTCAAATAAACCATTTATAGTGGTGCCATCTACTGGGGTGATATGTAATTAGTTCCTGCAGTGGATTTTAGGTTTGTTTGCCTGTATCATGGAAGAAGTAAAGTGGGTTTTTGCCAATAAAAGATACACGATAGGAATATATGCGATAGCACATATACACGATAGCACATATATGCGCTATCTTTAATAGATATGTATGTATTTACACAAGGATTTTTTATGTTTATTGTACACTACATGTATTACCCGGCTTCGCTCGGGATTCAGTTTCTGTTATTATTTTTTTTTAATGATTAGCCCCATGTTATGATGTTCTACAGTTTTGGCTAAAATTCTTTTGCGGTAGCAAATAGCATTAGTTTGTTGTCGGTGCTGTCGTTGTTCATCGCTTTCCTCTCCTTTCGATGTGAAGCTCGAAGACGATCGTATGTTCGACGCGTTAAAAGTTTCTTCATCAGTCTCACTGCTTCGGATCACTACAATTCGAATTCTGTTACCTTTGAGCTCTTGGGAATGTTTTTTCTTCAGATTCTTGTGTGCGTCTAACTGCATTTCGAATTCTGTTGGCTTTGCGCTCTTCTGTTTTTTTTTTCATCACATTGCTAATTTCTCAACAATCTTTGACATTTTCCCCTTACTTCTGCAGGATTAAAAGTTGCTCTCCTCTTTTTGGGCATTTTAAAGCATTAATTTACAGCTATTCAATAACGTTTGAATGGATTTATTATTATAGATAAATAATCAATAATGTTTGAATGGATTCAGATCACACTCAATATTAAAACACAGCAAATCTGGTAATTATTATAGAAAAAGTATATACACGTATTTCATGCTCGGAATTCTTTCTCAAAACTAAATCGTCTGCTACGTTTCAATGCCCCTTTCAGACTTTCTTAATTATAATATACACGTATCTCATGATTGCAATTCTTTCTCAAAACTAAATCATCTGCTATGTTTCAATGTCACTTGAGTTATATAAATCATCGCGTCAAGGCTAAACGCACGTGTTTTTAGCTAAGTCAACGTGTCCTGCAGTATATTTAAGTTTGAACAGGTAGCTTGGTATAGTTTCAATTCATGAAATGGATAGATAACACATTCATTGAAAATGAATGACTTTCCATCCTTATATTTTCATTTTTAAAAAGAAACATTCCGGCGTTGCCACGTAAATGAAAATAATATATCAAATTCATTCTTGCATGCGCCAATATATGAATAAATCACGTTTTTAATTCATGTCTATTTATTTTTACGGAAATGTTATAATTTAATTGGCAACAATGAAATGTTACAATGGCTTCGAACAAAAATAGCCGGGGAAATTTGGCGATTTTGTTTGGCGATTTTCAATATCCGTTGATACTTCTAACATAATTCGGGAATGGAACGTCGTAGCGGAATGAAAATAGTCTATAACCATCGCGCAAGTTCAAGCAATAAGTTGACCAAGTTTCATCGCAATCGGATGAACGGTACGGCAGCGCATAAAATACGAACAAACAAACAAACATTCATTTTTTTCATAGAGAGATATGTTCAGGAAAACAATGAATCTTAGGATTTCAGTTTTTGTAATTATTTATCTCTTTAAGTACACAGATTTTACACAAAATATACGATTTTAAAAGCGGTATAATTTCCTTCACTGCATTAGTAACAACAGGTATTGGGCTTGACCATAGATTACTAACTCAAGGAGCCTAGTTTATCGGCTTTTGTCGCATCCCTGCTGGGTACTATATCAATTTGGAAATGTTTGCAATTATTTTTTCTCTTACTACCGTGTCAGACACTTGTCTAGCACCTATTTGTTAGAACAGGGATAACAAATAAATAGATATTTAGATTAGAGGGTAAAACTTTATTTTTCTTTCCTATTTCTTGTTAAAAAATACGAATTAATGTTTTTAGGAAAAACTAGTTTTTGTAGCATTTTTATGAGCCCAGTATAATTAAACAACTTTCAAATATGCTAATATAATGTTCACTTTGATGTTTGTAAAAAAATTCATTAATTGTATTGTGTTTGATAATTAGTATTCTCAGGACTTTTATTCTGGGGATACGGTGTATCCCAACCTTTTTTTTAAAGTATTATTTTCGCTTAACTTAACCGAAATTTAAAGAAACTTACGAATCAATTGTTAAAAAATGAAAAAAAGTATTTTTTTAATTGCGAGCTTTTGTTCCCCTGTGACGTGACGTGTGAAAACAAGGTACTAAAAATAAGCATCTTTATTTGAGAAAACACAGTATACCCACCTATATTTTTTAGAAAAAAAGAACTGAGTATTCTGTTCCAAAGTCCCTTAATTGAGGTATACCATTTCAGTCATTAAGTGTTCTAAAATATTTATCAGTCTCATAGCCGATAGAGCCAGCATGCTAACAAATAAAAAACAAGAACATGTAATATACCCACTAATAAACAAATAATACGCAATGCCTTTTACGTATTATTGTTTCTTTATTAATATAATTTTTTTCTGATTAAAAAATTTTTTAATCGTAGACTACATCAATTTGGCCACTTTCGGCAGTGTTTTAAAATCATTTTCAATGTTAGCTAGTGAACTCTCAAAATCGCATTAACTAGGGACGTGGGTATTAACCTAGAGTTTTAGAAGCGATTGAATTAAGGTTGTTCATTTATCTCCTGTAAATACAAGCACTGATGAGCTCCATTTTTCTCTTACCAGGATACGCTTGTTTACTTCAATTGGCCAAACGTAATATACAGACTTGGGTTTTTAAACCAAGATCTGGGTTTTTTCAGTGACTCTATGAGATTATGGGTATTTTTTGGAACGAAGTTCTTTTACGTTTATCCGGCCCTCGTTGATCCGGTTCTCCGGATACTCCGGATCTGATTTGCAGACATTATTTTTATTTAATGTTCACATTAGATAATAATTTTTAGCTATGATAGCAAGAACGTGACTACAAGTACGCCAAATATTCGCTTTTTAGTTCGATTCAAGGTGCAGTTCCTGCATAGATTGTGCAATAAATTATTGTAATAAAATGCTTTTTGTTGAGTTTAAGAAAGCTTTTCTTAAACTCAACAGCAGTTCTTTGTTAAAAAATGATGTGAAAAGTTATTTTTATATTTTTTAACGTCTTGTAAACAATACTATGAAATTTTGTTACAAAACATAGTTTTTTTTATCGTAATAAACGGTCTGCTTAGTTAAGGATTTTGTTTTGTTTATTACCCGGATTATCGATTGTCCGGATTGCCTATGGTACCAGTTAGTCCGGATAAACGAGGTTTTACTGTATGTAAATCAATGAACGTAAATATAACTAAAAATAAATAATCCAACAGAGCTAGATAATTATAAGAAGAATGCAGACAAAAAACAAACAGAAATCAAGCACTTCAACCAATGAACGTAAAATAATACAAGTGGAGATCATTTCGATTGAATCGTCACATATCTCCCTCTTAAGAAACCATCGCTGAATTTTGGTATTTGTTACGTCATATCGAAGATGGATCCAATGATCCCAAACATATCTTATCAAACCTTATGACCCATTTGACGACCCTGCCTCACTCTTCTGGGTGTGTAGACAGGGTAATTTATAGAATTAAATCACACACATTTTCTTAAAACTGAAACCGCAAACGATCGCATGATGGTAAAATAAATAAACAGATGTCCTCAAAATTGTCCCACCTGGATACCTAAATCAGAACTGGTAAAAGGCATAATAGAAGGAACATGTTATGAATGATAAGAAACAAGCATAAAAATCAAAAACAAAAAGATCCCCAGAAAATGAATGTGGAAATGAATGATGAAGTACCAGAAAATCTCGAGTATACAGAGGCTGTTCGCACATTTTTTAGACGATTTTGGTAAGCGGTAATAAAAAATCGTTTCCTGCAAAAGAAATAATTGCAATTGTACTATGTTTTTAAAAGTCAAAATTATCGTCTAAGGCTTGAAAGTTTTGTTTTTATTCAAAATGGCGTTTTTAACAAAGCAGTGGTTCGAAGGCTACATTTATGCTCTTTCCGAAGAGAAATATGCATACTCCGTTATCCAAAAACGATGTGAGAGTCATGGTTTTGTGATATCTAAAGCGTCGATAGGTAATATCGTCAACAAGAAAAGGAAAAAAACATCAAATTGGAGCCTCAAGTGGGACAAAAATTCCAAACAAGTATCCAAGGAAAAAACGGACATCTTCGACTATTGCAAAGGTACGTTGTTTAATGTTAAAAGAAAATCCCCCTAGTCAAAGGACAGTTGCAAAATCATTAAAATGCTCGGTGTCCACTGTAAACAAAATGATAAACGTTGATTTAAATCTTAAGAAAGCGAAAAAACGCAATGTGCATCGTCTTCTTCCAAATCATATCGCTGAACGCAGGACACGCTGCAGAATTCTATATGAGAAACACTTATCCAAAGAAAAATGGAAAACAATTGTCACAATAGATGAATCATGGGTGTATTTAAATGATTGCAACAAAAAAGAGCCATTTATTATCATAAAAGGGGAGAAAAAAATTTAAGTACATGGTTCAAAGAATCGAAAGAAAGTTTTTCTAAGGGATTTATGATTGTTGCTGGTTTTTCTTATAATGGCAAGTTAAAAATAAAGAGAGTGGAAAAAAATGTCAAGATTAACTCCAAATACTATCAGGAACATATTTTATCGCCAATTTTTCTGAATGAAATACCATCGCTTTACCCACAGTGCCATCAATCTGTGAGACTCCATCAGGACAAAGCTAGCAGTCGCACATCAAAATCCACTGTAAATTTCCTAAAAGAAATGGAACAAAAAACTGGTATCAAGGCCATACCCTTCACTGATATCCCTACTAAATCTCCCGATGTATCACCTATGGAATTTTGTGCTTTCAGACTTTTAAAATCTGCATTATCCAAACGTCGTCCCAAAACCTTTACAGGACTCTGGAAAGGTGTTCAGGAGGAATGGGATAGAATACCTCTTCTGACACTTCAAAAGAATTATTATCCTGGAAATTGCGGTGTCGAAAGATAGTTCAGAATAAGGGATGTCAAATAGAACATTAAAACACAAGAATTTTAAGTAATTTAGTTTTGTGAATACAATATACATCGTCTAAAAAATGTGTGAACAGCCTCTGTAATACGCACTTTTTTTCACATTTTAGTCCGTAAAAATGAGGGTGCGTATTATACTCGCGTACACAAAAAAACACACGTAGTTTTAAATATTGGATAAACGAACGTAAAGCAGCTGTAAGACATTGTCGCAACACGGGTACATGCACATCTGCACTCCGTGATTCATCCACCCGTTTACTAAGCAGGTATTCCTTTTAAACAAATGGAACTCACAGTTCGTATCGTCAAGTGAGAATGATGATGGCGATATATATTACGACGGCAACAATAATTATGACATGGACGCAACAATCAATAGATGAGCTGTATTCTAGTGAAAGTGATTAAGACTGATAATTTCACAGTATTGTTTGTTTTGAATTAAAAATTTAAGGTTTTCTACCGAATTTGAAGTTTTCGTTTAATTTTATTACAAATATTATTTATGTTCATAAGTATTTGTGAAATTTTTAAATAAAATGTTAAAAAGTTATGGATGCGGACTATAGTCGAATTTTAATTTTTTCCGAAAACTTCGCGCAAAATCAAGCATGCGTATTATAGTCGGGTGCGTATTATAGTCGAGATTTTACGGTAGATTGAATTTGACGAAAATTAAATAAAATCATTTTAATTTGACTTCTAGGAACTTTAGAAAATGTGGTGGGAATTATCTATATTTTATATTTTTTAAAACTATTTTTAATAATTTTTTTAAAGCTGGGTTTTTTAAAATTGCAATGTTTTTTATTTTATTTTATTTTATTTTATTTATTTTATTTTAAAGATGCAATCTGGGTTTATTACATTTTTCTCGCTGGCAGATCTGATAAAGACCGTCCAGTATAAACAACAGCCAACATAAGAATTTCACCGAAAGAACTGGAATGGTTGGGGACGATGACGAAAAAAATCCTTGTTCCTATTCCTTTAAATTTAAATAAATTATAAAACACGAAAAAACGAAAAAGCTGACTTGGAGACAACGACGACGTTATCTTGATAATTATCTACAGAGTGGCTGAAGAAACTCAGCGATCCGCATCGTGATAACTGATACTACTTTCGGCAAATATTGCATCAAAGAAAACCCCCATTTCCTATTGTATTAAGGGGGTAAATAGCTTTAATATAACTAATTGAAGAATCCAAGATATTTTAAAAGCTAAGATTGATTCCATACTTAGACGTTTATTTTCCTCTTCAAAATCGTTACAAATATTGCCCTTTACCGGCCATTTCAGGCAATACCACTACAGCAAAAGGGTGTTAACAATTAAAAAAAATCGTACACAATCGGTTCTGTACAGAACATTACAGTCCGTACAAAAATCCGCGAAGTATCCAGCATCTTTCTACAGCTACATTAATTCCAGATCAACAAATACTACCTTCAACCTGTCCTTACGTTAAGAATGTTAAGCAGATCTTTTGGGGTCACAGAGCAGTCGATAAACACCGAGCTCTAGGTTACGAGGGAATCCCAGCAGACGACTAATTTGGGTGAGATACAGAAGGCGCGTTTTGTTATTCTCAACGCTTTCGCAAACCCTCTGACACGGCCTTGGGAAGGTTACCAGCGGTGGTTAACAGCATGGATTAGATGTCAAACCTTGTCCCACATCAAGCGGTCGACCGCTGAGAAAACTTATCTGGTAAACTTAAGCATTTGCTGTTATAAGCCTTCAATGAATGAATAATTTTTTTTCGCTCAAAAGTGTTTTGTAATGATATATATATATATATATATATATATATATATATATATGCGGTACAAAAACCTGCGAAAACACTAAAATCGTAAAACAGAAGTGCCTGCGCGTACAGCAACACACCCCTATCACAATACGGATACATTTAGTTAAAATAAATAAGAAGAATTATACTAATGGAGCGATGCACACAAATGGCCAGACGGGGGTTGTGACCCCTCTTCCCTGGTTGAACATGTTTTCTTGCCAAGGCGAACACTCCCAGTGGACCAGAGCATCGCGAGACCGAAGACTCGATAAAAGAGTTCATCTAAATCATTTGTACAAAAAGAGCTGAATAAAAGAGTAAATTTTTTATGTCTAAATAAAACTAAAAAATATATTTAAAAATATTTAAAAATACAAGACCAAATAACAATACATCAAGAACAACCGAGCCACTCTTCATGTACACAAATCCGCCAAATCTGTTACGTCCATAAATCCGTATACAGTCACTCACGCAGTTAACTCTATGTTTTTAAGGAACTCATCCCTCGTAATATTTAAAAATCTACATACGTTTTTCATTACGAAAAAGTACGGATAGTGATAATTTAATGATGACTTAGTGCACATTTTGGATCTGTTTTTCATGCTGTCTACTAAAGTATTTAGGAGTCCTTGGGGGATATTGTCCCACACCTCTCTCAAAGCGATTTTCAGTTCTTGCATGGTTCGGGGAAGGCAAGTTCTTTGAGAAACACGTCTGCCAAGAGCATTCCAGGCATGCTCTATAAGATTTAGGTCAGGCGAGTAAGCAGGCCATGTCATACGTTCAATATTTTCACTTTCTAGTGTGTCCGATACTTCAGCGGTCCTGTGTGGGCGCGCATTGTCGTCCTTAAACAGAACATCTGGACCTACCGCACCCCTAAAAAGACGAACATGATCCAGAATAATCTCTCTACAATACCGCTGCAATGTAACGGTACCTCGCTCAAATATGTAAAGCGGTGTTTTACCATTGCGCATAATGCCTGCCCACACCATCACGCCTTGGCCATACCGATGACGTTCCTGAACATTCTGTGGTGCATAACGTGTTCCCCTCTCTCTCCACACAAACTGGTGGCCAGAATTACTTGTCACAGTGAATCGGGATTCGTCAGAGGACATCACTCTGGACCACTCTTGCTGACCCCAGCCAATATGTTCCTTACACCAACGTAATCTTTCTCGACGATGGCGTGGTTGAAGTGGTATGCATTGAACAGGCTTCCGTGCATACAAACCAACCTGATTTAATCGCCTAGAAATGGTTCTGGCTGATATATTTGTAGCGGTAGCGGTTGCAAGATCTGCAGCTATCTGACTAGGAGTGAGATGGCTGTCCCTTTTCGCCACTAGGGATACGTATCGATCCTCTTGAGGTGTGGTGTTCCTTCCACGACCACCGGCATGCTTTCGCGTAGCATTTCCACCTTTAGCGTCCTTTTTAAATCGCGATATGGCACTTTTTGCCACTCCCATTACTCTGGCCACAGTAGTGACACTTTGTACTGCTTCGAGCCGTCCAACTGCTCGTCCACCATCGCACGCACTCAAATGTTGTCTTGCAGACATTTTGCACTTAATTCTAGCCACACAACACTGATTTTCACAGAAATAACTTCCAACAACCTACGGCACTATTTTCGTCAAACACCTAACTGCACGAACTTTCGAATGAATAAAGAGTTTTCGTGCACTACCTTTTATACAGATAACAGGTCCTGCCCTATTACGTCCTCTGCATTTCATTTTACTGTGATTAGTCTGCTGTCGGGAACGCTAGTTGGAAAAAACCAGTTGTTCCTTAGCAATTGTCAAGCAGTATATATATATATATATATATATATATATACATACACTGCTGGCCACCCAAATTGCAACACCAAGAAAGACAAGAGATATCACAACAAAATTTATTTTGTAGATAACATGTTGACCAAGTATCAAATGATTAAATTTATAGACTTCTGTGAAGTGTGGTTCCTGCCAAAATCAGTAGCCAGAGTAGCCGCCATTGTTGGAGATCACCGCTGCCACACGCCTCGGCATTGATTCAAAGAGACTTTGGATGAGTTCTTGGGGTACAGCAGACCAAGCAGCTTAGACACGTTGCCAAAGTTGATCTGCTGTGGCAGCTGGGGATGGAATCTGGGTCAATCGTAGAGCAACCATGGACCACATGTTTTCTATCGGCGAAAGATCCGGAGAGCGAGGCGGCCAGGGAAGCAATTCAATCTGGCGACTGACGAAGAACCGTTGGACAATGCGTGCTGTCACCGTAAATAGTTTTAGGTTGGTGATTATGATATTATTGTGGAGTATTTAATTGTGGTTAGTACATTGCTTGGCCCAATGGATTAATGATTACTCAGGTGTATGATCACAAATCAATTTATTAACTATCAACACACTATTTATACAGTTCACATTACTCATTATCGAATTCTTATCATTAATCCTTTAACATGTTTATACAACACACACACATATATATATATATATATATACCCTATCACTTATCGTACACCATTAATATTACTCGTTCTTGCCTTTCTATCACTACTCATTTAACATGTTAATACAATACATATAATAATATATATACAAAACCACAAATATTCGGTAACATATATCTATGACAACATGCAATATTACACGCGGCTACTATCCTCCTATTAACCTAATTGAGCATCGGCACAAGATCACCAAATAAACAAAATCCCGTACCTGATACTTGCACAGCTCGGAGAATCGTGAGGGACGATGGGAGGCTTGCGGCGGTCATCTGTGACACAAGGACTTTACACTCGGGGCCAGAGTGGCTGGTGGCAATCATCCATGCATACGAGGCTCCGGTACTCTACAACCTCTTGGTAGCTGGCGCTCGCTCGGCGAAGGGGATGCGGCATGGGAGAGTCTGGGCTCCTGGGCAGTTGTCTCCTTCTAGGGCTACGCTATCGGCTAGTAGTCAGATCGACTTCGCTCCTGGAGTCATTAGGCGTGCGCATTGAGTTAGGGTCGGCGCGGTAGGCTTTCGGCTCGTTGATCCTTCAATCGTCGGGCATATATTCATCGGCACTTGAGGGCTTACACCTCTATCTTCTTTATTCGTCTGCGGCCCTTTCCGTCTTTCTTGACTCCGACTTCTCCTCATCGGATTCTAAAACTCATCTGCTCATTGCTTTTCAACTCTATATCTCTCTCTTCTCTCTGATTATTTCTCTCCATCTCTCTTTTACTTAACTCCCCCACTTCATTCGAGGCTTTCCATTGGTAGCCACCTCCTGACCAATGGGTAAATCTGGATACCCTTTATTGGTTCCAACTCTTTTTTTATATTACTATCTCCTCCACTCAAAATTGAAGGGGGCGTCAGTCGTTGCACCCTTCTGGAGAATTCTCACGCCCCTACATTCACACGCTTCTATTCGGACCCCCTACTGACCTCCTAACGCATTGAAGCTCGTAAAGTCTTAACTCGTCCTTCGCTAACATCAAATTTCGGACCCCTTCGTTTCCTATTTCTGCCTGTCCACATCATTAACTGCAGCTGGCCGCCGCTCCCTGCCATCAATTTTTCGACCGTTCCCCTTTTACATGTCAATTATCGTCTCCCTTTTTGACATAAGCAGATCGTAAACTGCATCTGTACACCATTTATCCGCTGTTTGGAATATATCTTCTCCTCCTATTCTTTGTGCCCAACTTTGCACCTGTTTAATTTTCCAAAACTGTCGCCTACGCTGCGACACGTGCCACGTGTGGTCGCGCATTATCCTGTTGAAATATGGCTGTGGGCAAGCCCTGAAGGTAAGGAAGTACAACTGGCTCCAACACCTCGGAGATGTAGCGCTGGCTGTTTAAAGTACCGGCAATGCGTACTAGAGGTGTGCGAGAGTGATATCCAATACCGCCCCATGCCATAATACCCGGTGCAGGACCAGTGTGGCGGTGCATAACGCAGCTGTTTAGCATCCTCTCTTCACGGTGTCTCCAGACTCGAATGCGACCATCATGGTGTTGCCGACAGAAGCGTGACTCGTCAGTAAAGACAATTTCATTCCATTCTGCCGTCCACATCCTTCTGTCATCGCACCATTGGCGGCGCAGACGTCTGTGGTTCTGCGTCAAGGGTAGACAAAGCGATGGACGTCTTGCGGACAGACCATTCTGCTGTAAACGGCGTCGAATGGTACGCGCAGACACTGGATGATGCGTTACTGTTAGCGTACATGTTAAAAACATGCACGTCAACAATTCTTATAATTTATATTTAAATAGCAGAGTTTAAAAATGTGCAGTAAAAGCTATGTTAAAAAAGGTATACGCTAAAACCATTAAAGTTGTTCAAAATCATGTATAGACGACAAGACTTTTTAACAATAACTAAAAGTTTATTCATTTGAAAAACTGGTTAAGAATTAGATAAAAACAACAATATCAACATCTTTCTTCTTACTAATAATACTGGGGTTTTTCTTTAAATCAGTTTTAAAACAAACATTATATTTTATCATACTGTGATGGACTATCACAAGAATTAATATATATAACTAATACAAAACGTCTTACTCTAGACAGGCTTGATACTTCATCACAATCAGCTCAAGAAGATTACGATGCCCGATGCCCTTTACTCGAAAGTGTTCGCCGCTTATATACACTTAACAAAAACCGATATTCAAATATCTTGTTGATTTACATCACTTCACTTGAAAAATGCTATCGGCTGGTAACTGAAGATTTGTGTTTAATTATGACGTATGGAATGACGCCAGACATGACGTAATCTAAACGAAACTTACGTCGTTGATTCGGTTTAATTGAATCGCCTTTAACTTGAATCGGCTTAAAAATGGAAATGCAGAATATGACGTCAAACTTCGGAAAGGCAAGTAATTAATGAATCTTCATATTGGTTCATATTGCTAACAAATGCCCCCTCACTTGTCTTTTCGACACAAAATAAGCAACAGAATAAGATAAATCCATCACAGTTTACAAATCAGGTTTTCAAGTTATAAAAAAACTGCTTGCTTCTGTATTTACAATTGCTATCTAAAAAAACCAATATACACAATACTACAAATTACAAACTACAAGAAAAGGTTAAAATACATAATTACTAAGACAACACTACATTCAATCATGATCATATATCAATACATGCGTGGGCGCCCACTCATACAAACTCATTCATTCACATAAAACAAATTGGTTTATCATCAAGAAATATATCAATCAACATTTCCAAATTCTTTAAATTTTTCTTTAAAGTGTTTAAAAATATTTGAGATCAAAATATCACGAAGTAATATTGCACTGTATATCTATAAGGTACAACAACTCAGATAAATAGACACTGAGCATTAAACAAGTTTACTTTAAACAAATTTACTTGGATTAGTTTAAACAAATTTCATTAAACAAGATTACACTAAAAACACTGCACTTTCAAAATTCAAAACACTTCAAAGGGTAACAATGTGATGATACAACTCCAGAGATTCATGAAAAATTTTTATCACATAAATGTCTCAGTTCGAACCTGGTCAGAGGTTTGGTGAATGGATCAGCTAAATTTTCTTTGCTCTTTATATATTTTATATCAAAAATATTTTGATAAACTAAGTCACGAACAAAAATAACCGGACATCAATATGTTTACTCCTATGGTTTTCAACTGGGGATTTGACAAAATCTATGCAAGCGGTGTTATCAACATATAGAATCGACTTCAATTTCTTACCAAAAACTAACTTTCTGTCGTAACATTCATCTAGGATTCTATCAAACCACATCAGTTCCTTCGTGGCCTCTGTCATAGCATAGAATTCACTCTCCATAGTTGACAACGACACGCACTTCTCCTTAAAAGTCCTCCACATAACTGGAGCTTTTCCAAAAAAAACTATCTGTACCCCCATAGATGTCCTATCATCTTTATTGGCAGCAAAGTCCGCATCAGTGTAAACTACTATACTAGGTTCATTGCATGTAAGTTTAAGTTTATAATTGCGTGTGTGTATGACATAGCCCAAAAGTTTTATTAGACCGTCCCAATGAAACCTACCAGGATTACTCTGGTACTGGCTAAAGATGTTAACGGCATAACTTATGTCGGGCCTGGTTCTACTAGCAAGAAAAGATAGACAGCCTAATAAATTCCTATAAGGAAAATGTGACATTTCCTCTATTTCAATATCTGATTGTGGACATTGTTTCTTTGAGAAGATTGTACCTTTGCTGATTGGAAGTGAAGAAACAGGTATGAAGAAGCTAGTAAACCTTTTACAAATATCGTCAATATAAATCGACTGGCTCAACAAAACTTCACCTCCCTTTTCCTCAAACTCAACCCCCAACAGCTTTTTAGTCTTACCCAAAATTTTTAAGTCAAAATGTTTTTCCAACAATCCAATGGCCTTGTCTATTACTTTCTCGTCCTTTCCAAACAAAACTATGTCATCAGCATACAAAAGCAAAATCAACACAAAATTAAAGTCATATGCACAATTACACCAATTCAATTTGCTAAAACCAAGTTCTGTCAATATTTTATGAATCTCGAAAAACCATTCTCGACCACTCTGGTGTAGTCCATAAATAGCTCTATCCAACTTACAAACTAAAGTCTCCTTACCTTTCACAGCAAAACCGGGTGGTTGAGACATGTAAATGTTATCTTTTAATGGCGCGTATAGATAAGCTCCTTTTACGTCACACTGCCTGTGGGTCCAACCCTGTAAAACTACTAAAAGTGAAAAGAAGAAACGAATTAGACTGAAATTAATGACTGGGCTAAAAGTTTCTTCGTAACTCACTCCTTTTACTTGTTTAAAACCCTGTGCCACTAGTCTTGCCTTATACCTGGCCACTTTGCCTTTTTCGTCTCTTTTCAATGTGAAGACCCACCGGCATCCGATGACATCAGTATCTGGCGGTAACTTAACAAGGTGCCATACATGTCTTTCTGCCATGATTTTCATTTCTTCTCCCATGGCCTCTACCCATTGCTTGTGTTGTGGGGAGCTCAATGCTTGTTTATAAGTGTTGGGAATATGGATTTCATCTAGTCAGGAACTGGCATAGCTTGTGGAGGCGGTAACTGGTTTATCTGAAATTATTCCTTGATACGGATTTTCACCGGAAAAATCAAAAATGTGTTCCGTGTATTTTATACCATTCTCCTTACAATACTTAAAGGCATCATTTCTTGACCAAAGTCTAATGTTGGAACCTACTTCATAATAGTATACATCTATACGTTTACTCGTTGTTCGTGGGACCACTTTTCTTTCCCAATCGACGCGTTTTAGATCTTCGGCTGATAAGGGGCTTTCAATTTTATCACTGTGGGTTTCCCCAGAAACATTCCTTTCCACCAAATCCTCATCATCACTCTCAAGGGGTAGGTTATGATCTAACGGAATAATAGAAATATCCTTTTCTCCCTTATCTTCGGAGTGTGGTTCAGTGTTGAAATTCTCACTGGGGCCCATCGATGCTCAACTGTCGCTATCTGCACATTGCGGATCTTCACAAAATCTGACGTTTATGGTTTCTATCACATTGTCGGTGTCAGGGAACCATATCCTATAACCTTTGGTGTTAAAGGCATATCCTATCATAACTCCCTTTCTCGCCTTGGCGTCCAACTTTGCTCTATGCTGCCTTGGTACACCAACATATGCGATGGACCCAAACGGCTTCAAGTGGTTTACTGATGGTTTATATCCACCAAATAGTTCAAAGGGAGTTTTCCCTAAACCTTTATGGACGACCCTGTTCCAGACATATGTAAAACTTAAAACTGCATGAGGCCAAAATTTTGTTTCTAATCCACTATCTGCTAACAAACATTTTGCCCCATTTGATACCGTTTGATTATATCTCTCTGCCGTACAATTCTGCTCTGGCGTATATGTGTTCGTAAGCTCGTGTTTTACACCATGTTCATTGCAAAACGCTGTGAAATTGTTGTTTATAAATTCTGTTCCATTATCCGTACGGATACATTTCACCTTCCGTCCTAGGAACCTCTCTGCACGAGCAACATGATTTCTAAAGATTCTAAATACCTCAGATTTTTCACGCATAGGGTAGACAGAGGATTTACCCGAAAAATCATCTATAATTGATAAAAATTACTTTTCACCGTTCCGACCAATAGTACTGCAAGGACCCCAAACATCCATATAGATTAAATCATTGGGGTGTTTAGAACGTCTAAAATTTATAGGTTTAAAACTTACCCTCTTAAATTTATTGAGTGTACAGGTTTCGCAAACGAAATTATGCCCCTCAAATCTTTCCAAACCCTTTATGGCATGTTTCCTAATTGTGTCTCTGATTACACATGGACTAATATGTGCCAACCTTCGATGTATTAACTCATCGTCAACTTTTCTTGACACACATGCTCTGTAATTTTCCTTCTGGCTAGCTATCCGGCGATTTTTAGGACAAACTTGATACAAACCATTTTTTAATTTAGCACAAAAAATAGTTTTTCCATACCGGTTTTTAACTCTTACACCACTCTGACCACCTTCGAATCTAAGACCTTGGCTGTCCAAAACAGAACCTGAAATCAAATTCAATTTAAGGTTAGGTGAGTACATAACATTATATAAATGAAAAATTCTGGAACCAAACTGAAGCTGAATAGTCCCTTTACCAATGATCGGGAAAGTCACACCTTCGATAGCTACGGACAATTTATCGTCTTGTATTTCCTCAAAGTTCTTGAATCATTGCTTTACCTTGCAGAAATGATGACTAGCTGCAGTATCGAAAGTCCACAAGTTTGAAGACTCTTCGAAATTGCTGACGTAGGCTTGCACGAAATTAGCTGACTGAAGACTAGAAGTCACCTTCTTAAAAGGTCGTTTTGATCGTGACTTAAAACGTACAGGACTCATACCACGTGCGGGAGACCGACTTCGAATTGGCGTACTTTTCTGGTAATGTGTCGTATTCCCTGTCAAAACAAGTTGTCTAGGTTGGTACACAGGAACTGGATCTTTAACAGAACAATTTTTCTTAATGTGTCCCACTTGATTACACCTGTAACATATCACGCTCTTCTGAAACATGTTGCGTGTTACTGCAGAGTATGCCTTAACCTCATGTGCTTTACTACGGTCTTGTTCTCGTACGGTTAATCTATCTTCCTCTGCCACTAACTCCACAAGAATATCCTTAAATTTAAACTTTTCATCTGGCCACCGTAATATAGACTGTGATATACTGTCATATTCTTCTGGTAAGTAGCGTAGCAACTGAAAACTTACGTAAAGTTCATTAATAGGGTGATTTATTTCACGTAATTTTTCTACAATTCTTGTTAAACGTGCTGCAAAAAGGCTGATTTTTTCATGCGATTGAATTCGGCTTGAAAATAACTCTGAGATCAGCTGCATATGTCGTGATCTATTGTCAGGTTCGAAAAATAATTTTAACTTAAGCCAAGCCTCACGAGCGTTTTCTATTCCTTCTATAACTTTCCGAAATTCAGGAGAAATATTCAAATAAATCAAGGAAACCGCTGCTCCAGCACGGAGATTATAATCTCTAATATCGCGATACGTGATTTCAGAGCAAGAATACCCTGCTTGTGTAACTACACTTTTCACGGCATCGTCATCTTTACCAAATACACCTTTAACGCTATCGGCATCTTTACTTGCTGCAACTATCTTTTCATGCTCAGTTTTTATTATAGGTGATAGCTCAGTACCTGCTACTATACCCCAGCATCCCCTTTCCATAAGGATGTACTTCATATCTTCGACCCAAATGCCGTAATTATTTGCATTGAGTTTTTCTATCTGGGCCTGCATTTTCAATTATCTTCACAAAATACACATTAATAAAAAACAACTTCACTTGTCGTCTATATTTACTATCATTAATACTAAATTTAATGCCCCCCCATCTTAGGGGCCACTGGTATACTCAACTACTTTTCAAAATACAATCTTTAAAAGTTCAAAAAACATTTCAGGCTTTTATTCAGTATTTTTCATGGTCGTATTCCTTCAATAACTCCGCTAGCCCATAACCATTTATTGTTAGCGTACATGTTAAAAACATGCACGTCAACAATTCTTATAATTTATATTTAAATAGCAGAGTTTAAAAATGTGCAGTAAAAGCTATGTTAAAAAAGGTATACGCTAAAACCATTAAAGTTGTTCAAAATCATGTATAGACGACAAGACTTTTTAACAATAACTAAAAGTTTATTCATTTGAAAAACTGGTTAAGAATTAGATAAAAACAACAATATCAACATCTTTCTTCTTACTAATAATACTGGGATTTTTCTTTAAATCAGTTTTAAAACAAACATTATATTTTAGCATACTGTGATGGACTATCACAAGAATTAATATATATAACTAATACAAAACGTCTTACTCTAGACAGGCTTGATACTTATCACAATCAGCTCAAGAAGATTACGATGCCCGATGCCCTTTACTAGAAAGTGTTCGCCGCTTATATACACTTAACAAAAACCGATATTCAAATATCTTGTTGATTTACATCACTTCACTTGAAAAATGCTATCGGCTGGTAACCGAAGATTTGTGTTTAATTATGACGTATGGAAGATTGCCAGACATGACGTAATCTAAACGAAAATTACGTCGTTGATTCGGTTTAATTGAATCGCCTTTAACTTGAATCGGCTTAAAAATGGAAATGCAGAATATGACGTCAAACTTCGGAAAGGCAAGTAATTAATGAATCTTCATATTGGTTCATATTGCTAACAGTTACAGATTGCATGTGCTGTGCTATGGTTCGTGATGTGACTGAGCGATCCGTCACTGCCATGCGCACAATTTGCCTGTCATTACGTGAAGTGGTGCGCTGAGGTGGATGCGATCGAACACGCCGGTCCGTCGTACCCTCCTGCACCCAACGATCACATATCCGCATTACAGTTGTTTGGTTTCGTCCAACACGACTACCGATTTCCCTGAAAGATAATCCACAATCTCGGTAGGCCACTATCCTTCCTCTGTCGAACTCGGATACTTGATCAAAAGATGATCGCTGTTTTCGACGAGGCATAATTGATCGTCTTTTTTTTGGAAAAACCACAGGAAAAACACAATTACCGAACTTGAAATCGTCGAAATCTCCAAGCCTTAAATAGCGCTTTGAAGTGGGGCCACAGGCGCGCGTGATGTGCGTCTGCGCTGAAATTCTAATCATTTGCATATCTCACCTCCGCTAATGCATGTTGTAAATTTCATGTTATTTGCATGTTTCCTTCAGGGTGTTGCATTTACAGTGGCCAGCAGTGTACATACACACACACACAAAATGAGTACCAAGCATTCTTGGGAACTAAACTCTGGGGGTCCCACGTCAGGTTGACCACCTGACTGAGACATATGCTGTATGGCACCCCAAGGTCAAGAAAGCGGAGATGGGTACCGCCGGCCCTGGTCCACATCGGACTGTTGTGCCGTGAGTTTAGTTTAGTTTATATATATATATATATATATATATATATATAACTTGGTACAAGAAGTGCCTAAGTCAGTTTCCTCCAAGAAGACATTGTTTGTTTATGTCTCTTTAAAATTTTGTTATTTTCAATGTAAGAAGTACCCAAGTCTGTCCGATGCGTTAAAAGTGTTTTCTAAACCATTGTACAGACTTGGGTACTTCTTATATTGAAAATAATATTTTTTAAAGAGACATAAGCAAACAAAGTCACCTTGGAAAAAACTGACTTAGGCACCTCTTGTACCAAGCCACTGATATATATATATATATATATATATATATATATATATATATATATATATATATATATAAGTATGCGCTTTCATACGTAGATCAGTATGTATAAAAACATTCGTAAACAGTTTCAAATTTTGCCTTAGAAAAAATTAAAATCTAAGATTTAAAAGATCTATAGTTTTGGATCTATGTGCTACAGCAATGGATCTGTTGGTATAACTTTTTCACATTTGTGCATAGAAAAAATAATTTCGAAATAATGTAAAAAAAAAATAACATCAATAAATTTCTAAAGAATTCAAATAATTTCAAAAGATAAATTAAATAATTTCTAAATAATTAGAATAATTTTTTAAAATGAATAATTTAAAAATAATTTTTTAAAATGAATAATTTAAAAATAATTTAAATAATTTCTAAATAATTTAAAAAAATTTTTTAAAAATTTGCTTTTGAAAAATATTTTAAAAAATAATTTGCTTTCAGACTCATAAAAAAATTTATAATCTTACTGTGAAGGTTAAAATGAAATGTCTTTTTTTTTCATGTCAAATTTCGTTTTTAAGATAAATATTTTAGAATTTTTTATTTTAAATCAATAATTCTGGAAGAACAAAAGAACGCCGTCCAAAATGTAAAAGACCTACCTCTCGAGGAATTTTAGATATTTCCTTTCAAAGATGGCAAACCGTGAAAAATGCCACTCTTTGATAAGCAGGCTTAAACGTGTACATGTGCAGCTGGATATGCGTAGACAGTACATTTTTAAATACAGCAGAAACATTTTTATGCCCCATACAGCATAAAATAAATTCGGTATCTGGCAGTGTAATCATCGCATAAAAATACATGCTACATTTAAATACTCCATTGTATTTTTAAGCCAAGAAAATAATATTTTTTTTTATATCAGAATTCTGTCCTTCAGATCTCCCTGAAACAGGGCCGTGCTTAGGGGTGGGCGAACTAGGGATCCGACATCGATGTCGATGTTTTCAAAGCATCGATGTTTTTATCAAAACATCGATGTTTTAAACATCGATTTATTGAAGCCGATGTTTTTTTAACATCGATGTTTTGTGATCGATGTTTTACGTTGTCTCGATGTTTTTTTTAATGAAAAAGTACCGTAATAAAAAAAAAATTACCACGTAGCATAATTTTCACACTCAGTAAATGTAAGTCTGAATTCTGAAAAGGACGAATACAAAAGGGGGAATGATTCCTTAGCAAACAGACAAATGGCAATTAACAACCAATGAACCAATCAGAGCGCTTGGAATGTTCCTGACACTCCAGGGGTTTTATTTTACAAATAGTATATACACGAGTGCATCCATTTAAGTTTTTGTTTCGTTCTGGTTTTATATAAGTTGACGTTAATATTATTAGTAAGATGCCTCCCAAAAGTACCGTTTGGAAATATTTTTACAAAACCTCTGACAAATTGGCGAAATGCAATATTTGCCGTAAGTCCCTGAAAACTTCTGGCAATACCACGAATTTATCTGGACATTTGAAGGAAAAACATGGCGGTATTTACAACGAGAATTTTGAGTCATCAAAGTAGCCGAAAGCAACGAAGTTTTTGTCATTTGTGTCTGCCCAATCAGAGAGTAAAATTAAATCACCCCCTTCCCCCACGACTAACGGAAGTAACATTAATGTTAGAGGTTACTAAACCAGTTTTAAAAAATGGATGTTCTAAAACATCGATGTTTAAAAACATCGATGGTTTTTGGACGATGTTTTATTAGCATCGATGTTTTGATATTGAATATCGATGTTTCAAAACATCGATGCTTTGTTATCGATGTCGCATTACTAGGGCGAACTAGGCAACCGCGCAGGGCCGCTAAAAATTTAGGGCCGCCATTTTTATTCCTCATCAAAACACTTTTCTAAATGTTACGGGTTTTTAAGAAATCCCTCATTTTTCGCGGTTTCTGTAATTCAACTTGTAAAAAAATATATGTTTCGATTTTTTGAAAAGAACGGTAGAAAGAATCTTAATTGACAAACTACTCTTTTGGTTCGAAAAATTTCTCGGTTAGAAAACTATGATTTCTCTTCAATTCAGTAATAGTAAAAGCTTGATTATCAATCCCCTTTTTCAATATCAATTAATCGAGATAATGTATGCAATTGATGTAAAAAAAAATATATATATATATATTTATAAAAAAAACGTAAGGGATATTTTTAAAGACAAAATAATGTAGAAGAAAATATTCAAATTAAATTTAATTGAACATAATAAAGAATATAGTAAAGTTTGAGGAACATATCTTTTACTGTATTTTAGTATTCATTTGGATAATGTCCAATCGTCTGCCGCATTAGCAAGAAATTTGTTTTTTGTCTATTTCGTTGTTATGCACGTGACGATAAATTAATTTAAAATACCAGAAAAAGAAATCACGTGATCAGCATTTAATAAATTAAATTCTAAAAATTAATCTTTAAAAATTCACCAAAAATCAGAAAAGGGAGGTAATGATTCGAAAAAGATTTCATTTTAAAGGAATTTTTATGATATTTCTCGTGATATAAATTTTATAACCCTCAAATTATTATTTTAAATGCAAACTTAAAAAAAGATACTAAAACAGCTTAAAAATTTTAACTTTAAAAAATCTAAGAAGAATTTTTCAAAAATCTTTCTTAGTGCACCCCTACACTATAAGAAGAATCGCCATGCAAAATTTCAGCTCTTTAGGTCCAGCGGTTTGGTCTGTGTGTTATATATCAGTCAGTTAGTCAATCAGTCAGTCAGTCAGTTAGTTACGGAACTGTTTTAAATATATAGATTAAATAAAAACATACATGAAGCTTCATACTAACCCTAATGACCAGTTTAAGATAAGAAAAGTTTATATTTTTGTCAATTTCACGGAAAATAGGTCAGTAGTTACAGTTTAAACATACTTCATACCGTTCGTCTAATTTAGGGTAATCGACATAATAATAAACATAAATATCAATACTTTGCGCGATTTTCAAGCATTTCGCAACCTAATGATTATTTGTCGTTTATGAATACAACGCATGAGGCTTGAATAATTCATAATAAACTTTTTTTTAAAAAGGTTTTTTTTTTATGATTCGACATTTCTCTATACGTTCCTGTAGTTTATCATCCAATCCTGCAATTAATGCATGATATAACTATATGGAAGGAAGTTTTAGGGAAACAAAATCTTACAAGCGTAAATGAGGCTAAATGGATGTCAGTTATTCTCTGAAAGCGATGTCACTAAAGCGATTAGAAGAGATTTCGCGTATTACGGAGTCGAGCGATTTCCTAACTCATTAAATTTATCCTTGGAAGATAACGTCCTTGCATTCATCCCAAGAAAACGAAGTCATTTGATAGACGTTAGGAATCGGATGTGTATTTACATTATTGTGAGTGATCCCCACTGAATCTCCATTCGCATTTTTTTTTTCACTGGGGAGCGTCGTG
The DNA here is from genome assembly GCA_907164885.2 of Dolomedes plantarius. Classification (NCBI taxonomy): domain Eukaryota; kingdom Metazoa; phylum Arthropoda; class Arachnida; order Araneae; family Dolomedidae; genus Dolomedes; species Dolomedes plantarius. The sequence continues at coordinate 33,441,356 of OU015502.1, forward strand.
AAGAAGGAAAAATTTCGAATGTAAAAAAAAAGCAAAGTTTTGCCTACTAGATAAACAGAAGCGGACACAATATTTGAATTTTATGTTTTATTTATTCACTTTCGTTATGATTTTATCCTCAAATATGTCTTCATACAAAATTAATATAAAAATATCTTTGCAATTTTTGTTCGGAGACTTAAATACAAAATTGCAGCACAAAATGCATTAAAATTTTTGAAGCGTGTTTAGTTTTTGATATATAGTGAAACTTCTTTAGTCGGACCAACCCCGGACATATTAGCGCCCTTTACACGTACGTTCTTTCGAGAGTGCTTGGGGCGTACGGGATTGCGCGCGGGAAAACTTACAGTACGCTCCTAAGCAGCTTTCCCTTCCTCTCCGACACCTTCACACGTGCACTCAATCGCGCGGGAAAGAACGTACGTGTAAAGGGCGCTATTTTGTTCAAGACCGATTAAAGACTTCATAGAGCCAACGTTATTTTCATCCCTATTCAACGGCCACCCCACTTATCGGAAAACAGACAACATGAATACCTTTAAAAATGGCTTAAATTCCTTTTTTCCAGGCCACTTTCTCAGAAATTCTCCCTTTCAGATTCTCGGAAGGATCATTTAATTACTTACACACATACACACACATATAAAGCCGTTGAAACGGAAAGAATCAGTATATACGTAAAAAGCTTTTTGTTTCACAACACCTGCGAATCGGTAGTCCCCTAGAATGGGTAGTGATAGAACGAACGGGTTCGCTCAGTTCTGGTTTAGTTAGCTTCTTTTCATCCAGCTTAAGTTAGTGTTTTGAAATTTCTTTTCTTTTCTTTCTTTTTTAATAAGTGAATACTGATCGCAGTACATATAGCAAATATGGCATGCAAACGATCAGAAAAAAAAAAAAATCATGTTTCGTCCCTTGATGACGGAGTGAAAGTCATACACGACAAGAACAATTTTTTTTTCTTTCTTCGCGCAAACTGGCTACAAATTATGACTGTGGGAAAACACAAATTAACCTGATTTTAAGTTAATTCTGAAAAAATTCTGATGGAATATGAAGAAAACAAGAGTACCAAACGAAAACGAGAAGAAAACATTTCGGATATATCACACTTGAGTTGCTTAACTGTACTCGACCCAAAGAGTGGACCGATAGCCAAAGAAAAATCCCTTGAAACCGCAAAAACGTTGGGGATCGCACAATTTCAGGCAAGTAATAGCTGGCTCGATCGGTTGGATCGTTCTGTTTCCGGCGAAAGCAGCAAGTAAGGGCCTGTTCACATAGCAGTCCGTTAGTGTAAAAGTATTGAAATATATACCAATGACAAACCTCCGAATGATTAGTGATGAAATTCCTAAGGCCTACGATTGGTTTATTTCCGTCTCAGTGTCAAATTTCCTTTTACGCTTACGCTAACGGACTGCTATGTGAACAGACCCTAAGTGAAAAAACTACTGGCGATTGGAAAGGCAGATGCACAGTGTACGATCATTAGAATATTTAAGAATAGAGAAAAATAAAAAGAACAATACACAAAACTTTCCAATTAGTTAAATAAGATTTATTTTGTTAATGGAATTTATAAATAATACAACTGCGATGCAATGGGAATTAATTTTCAATAATAAGCTAGAATTCACTTATCAAAAATGGTGTGGCTGAATAGTTTAAGGAAATCCATTAGTTTTTTTTTTTGCCATAAATACGTTTTAAATAAAATGCCATAATGTAATTTTACAAAAAAAACCTGGATGTTCCGATTTTTAAAAAATAATTGGAATTTCTCAAAAGAATGAAAGAATAGGATAATATAGAATAGTAGCAAAAGAGTTTTCAAGAGAAATTCCACCATAATCATAGAACAACTGAAAAAAAAGGTCAGCTTGAAAATTACCCAACATGCATCAGTCTTTTTTTACAGTGAAGAGAATAAATAAAAAAATTCTATTAGGTTTAAAGCAATAGATGTTTAAACAGATTATTGCAAAAATTCTTAAAAATCAAAAAAGAAATTTACGAATTTAAACATTAATCTTTAAGCTATTAATTCTAAAAAATAATAAATATAATTTTTAAACAAACAAGCAAAACAATTTTACAGGTGCTGCCATCTTTTGACAGAAAGGTGACGCAATGCTGAACACACGGATTTTGTAAAAGACTACGATCTGAAAGACATCTTTAATGAGGATGAGAGCGGACCCTTTTTTAGGTTGCTTCCTTAAAAGTCTAACCTTTGGAAAAGGGAGATCAGCGGTAGTAAGTTGTCAAAGGAGCGCTTGACGATGATGTTTTGCTGTAGTACAGCTGGTTAGGGGTGACTTCTCATTATAGGAAAATCTAACAGGTCATGTTCCTTAATCCTTTCGTGGACCGTGGAAAGCCGGGTTCCCATCTAATGTCATTTCAAATATATTTACGGGATGTGTCATTCCCAACAATATTTTTGTCACAGCTAAAACATTAATGGGGAAAATAGTTACCGGCTCAATAGTGTGATGCCATCCATATTTTTAAAATATTTCCAAGAAATACTTAAATAGCCATACACAACTCGTTCTGTCTCGCAAAGGGTTGTTGTTGTCTAGGCTTTGACTTGAAAATTCTTATTTTTCAACTATAAATGTAAGCATTTGTGCTGTTTTGTTCTTTATATTTTATTTGCACATAAAAAATCTATAGATTAGTTATACAGATTAGTTGAAGAGTAATTTATAAGAGTAATATATTAGTCATCAAATGGGCCGTGGGAAGAATACTTCTCACCACCATATTCTTATGAATGCATTTTTTAAAAATAAAGTGTTAGGGAAAATCTATGGAAATGCATAGACCAGTTTTTACCATGACAATTTCACTCGATCTACTTCAGGGGTGTCAAACTCAAAGGCTAACTTGGGCCAAATAAACAAGGTTTAACTATAGGTGGGCCGCACAAAAAAATATATTAAAGAAACGTAGGTTTTTTACAGTATATTACCTAATTACAGTATATTCAACATAAATATACACATTTTGTTTAATAATAGCAAAAAACGAGTATAATTAAAAAACACTTAGCGAATTCTTCCTATCTAACTATAATTCTGCGTCGGTTAATTTATTATATATTATTGTGTGCCAATATATTGGCCGGGCAGCAAAAATGTTCGTCGCGGGCCGCGAGTTTGACACCCCTGATCTACTTGATCTATCTATTGCTTTACGGCATTTAAAGTTTGCGGTGTTTCAGTTTGAACCTGAATTCGCATTAATCGCACGAGATTTAAGAAGGCGTGGCTACGCTACCTACTCGCCTCATTATACACTGAAGTGCCACTGAATTAGGGATACCTACCTCGTAACGAGTTGGGCCTCCTCTGGCCTTGATAACGGCTGCCACACGACGAGGCATAGATTCAACAAGTTTCTGGAAACGTTCCACGGGAATGGCTTGCCAAATATTGGCTAAAGCTGTCCATAATTCAGTAAGGTTCTTTGGTGCTGTGTGATGGCCTTTCACGCCTTGTTCCAAAACATCCCAAAGATGCTCAATAGGATTTAAGTCTGGGCTTCTAGGTGGCCAATTCATGACAGAGAAGTCAGAGGAATGCTCATCCAACCAGCCAGTAGCCAACCGGGACTTGTGAGAGGTACAGTTGTCTTGCTGGAAAACTCCATTACCGTGCGGATAACAGAACAGCATAAACGGATGGAGGTGATCACCCAGCAACTCTACGTACCGAATTGCATTGAGGGAGGTTGGTACACGCACCAAAGATCCCAAACTGTGCCACGAAAAAACACCCCAGACCATGATTGAGCCACCATGCCCTTGTACAGTTCCAGCCAGGCATGCAGGATCCATGGCTTCATGAGCCTGACGCCATATTCTCAGCCTCCCGTCGGCGTTAAGTAGTCGGAATCGAGACTCATCACTCCATGCTACTCGTTTCCAGTCTCTGTGCTCTCTTGCCCAGGAAAGACGTGCAGCCCGATGGCGAGTATAGAGCAATGGTACTCTCGTAGGTCGACGGCTCCCGAAACCCATACGGTGAAGCGAGCGTTGCACAGTCCGTTTACTGACTGTACGACTGGCACCGTCATTAAACTGGGTGGTAATTTGAGCTAATGTTTGGCTTCCCTGGCTACGTACAATACGCCTGACCCGTCTCTCACCACGTACTGTCAAGGCTAATTGTCCTTTGCAGTTTGCCCGATCGCTAGTTTTTTTTCCACCAGCCATGTATTCTTGGTATACTCTTGACACTGTCGACCTTGAAAATCCTAGCTGTCTGACGATTTCGGAAATTGAATGGCCCATGCGTCTCGCACCTACGATTTGTCCGCGATCGAAGGCGTCTAAATTAGGCAGTTTACCCATACTGGCAATTCCAACAACTAATTCAGAACAACCACAGTACGCGCTATATATGCAGTTACCACAGCGCCCTCACTTGCGCATACAGGATGCGCAGCGCTACACAATTTGCATAGGCTTTGCTATCCCTAATTCAGCGGCACTTCAGTGTAATTTAAATATAGTTTATTTTCTAAGACAACTTTTGCATTATGCAGATTCATCCTTTCAGAAGTTAGTATATATATAAGGTAGGATGAATCTGTGTTCAAGCGAGAGAGGAGTGAGAATGGGGATTGCTAGTAAGCTAGTTATTTTGATAGAAGTTCACTGCCTTGTTATTAGAGTTGATTTGTTTTTGTTTATCGAAAGTTCCGATTTTTTTTTTTAAATAAACGTTTAGTTATTTTTAACGACGTAGTTGTCTTCCTTCCTCCTGTTGTCTTGTCTTACCTACTTTCATTTGAGCAATTTTTATTTTAGATTTAACTTTTATTTTTATCAGGCAGATTTTTTTTTTTCGTTATGAAAGTTGAAACATAAAGGTTATCTTAAAACCCACCGTCTTACTACTCAGAATCACTAGAAGTGGCAAATCAATTCCGTAAAGAAAAAAACCGAGATTTGACAAAGCTGAGATCCAATGGGAGTCAAACAAAAAAAATTGGATATTTTTGTTAGCAATTTTTATTACTACGTTTTAATTAACTCGCTTTCTTGTTTGTGTGTTTATTGAGTACAAATCTTGCAATCGATTTTCAACTATAACTTCCCGACTAGCTAAACATTTGAAACTTTTAGAATAGCTCAGAACACGAAGACAGTGCATTCTTTTAATACTTTTAGCCATCTTTCAGCAGAATTGAATTCATTTTCAGTTAATTTTGTTTTGTATGGAAAGTTAGTCCGGAAAAAATCAGCAAGGTGGCGATTCGATCGAATTCAATGCTTGCACTTTTGCGTAACGGCGTTTGACGATTTTGAAAACAGAATGCATGTGAATTGAGTTTGTTTGCAAAAATATTGTGTGAAAAATTTTAAAAAATTTTAAAAGTTAGCAGATTATAAAGTCTGTGGATAGCGGAAACGACTAAAAAGTGATTAAAATTAAATAAAAGAAAGTGTAAAAGAATAATTAAGTGAAGGTTTGTGCAGTTAGCTTATATGATTCAACAGAAAATTTAAAAACGTGGTATATAAAAAGTTCTTTTTATATTATAATTATTATGTATCAAAATACTATTTTTTTTCTTATTAAATTTATTATTCCTTTTCAGTGCATACTTTGACCCCATTGGAGGGAATCCTTCCTATATATCAATTTTTCAACTTCTTCGAAATTCGAAAAGTGGATTTCTAGTTTCAATTTACAAAATGAAAAATCTAGAGAGAGAGGTTTTAGTATTCCTTGATAAAGCTGCAGGCCGTAAAACAACGACTGGAGAACATTCAAATACAAGCTAGATTTCCTTATCCCCGAGCACTACATTCGAATTCCAAACCTTGGATCAAGGAATTAGTCAAGGGTTCACCCACTGACTACGTTTTCTGGTCACTAAACTCGATAGCACGGAATGCTTAACAGATATTACAAAATCTATAACTATTAGCGACGCAATATCAAGGTGAAAATGAGCGTGGGAGGAACTGAAGCAGACAGTAGTTGTTAAATAAATGTTTTTGTTACTGCATGTCACTAACTAAGGAGGTCAATCTTTATATTGTTGACATTAATAAAAACGATTCTGGAATGAAGCAGGATGCTGAAATCCTAGCAAATGTGTCAAAGCTTACTATATCAATCTTGATATAGAAAAGGATATGTCACAAAGATTTGCAAGAAGGCTCGGAAAATCGATTGCAAAAGGATTACGGTTAAATGTGAGTAGTTATGTAATAATTTAAATAGCTATAAGTAAACTAACGCGTGTTTGCGTTTAGAAATAATCGTAGGTGATATTTCGATAATTCATAATTTTCAGTGAACCCCTCTTCCGAATGTCTTGAGTCAGATCCAGCGAGCAGCAATCAGGATTCGGAGAAAGATCTAAATACAGTGACTTTACCAGACGCTTATGTATCAAACACTCAGAAAACTAAACAATGTGTTTTCAGAGTTTCAGGATGACGTCGAAACAATACAGAAATTTTAGAGCAACATTAATTTTAAAATTTAAAATCATATAATGCGAAAAAAAGTTCTAATTAAAATAAATAAATAAATAAATAAAATTCGGCAGATTTTTTTAAAATACGAAACTTTTTGCTAATTAATTAAAAGATCTTAATTATTAAGAGTGTGTATTGTTTTTACTTTATCGTACAACATTTATGATCGCGTCATAATTACATGTTCATAATTTTTTTTGGCAAACCGTGTGACAACCCGCTGCCCACGCGTCATCATTAAGACGTCCGGCCTATTACGTTGACAGGCGACAGACTGACTGCAGTGGACAATGGTATCTTGAATCCATTTTGTGCGCTGGGTGGTATTTGTTGGAATTTCCCCAGGCGAAGATAATCGAGATTCGTTAACAAGTCTCGAATTAGATGTTGACAAGCGACAGGCGGCCTACTCTCCATTATGTGCACAATCTGCGCTCTGGGTCCTATCCTGGGAATTTCCACGTGTGAAGATATTCGGGCGTCGTTACAGAGTAAAGCTTTGTGCCATGCAGTCAACAACGGTACACGAATCGGCCTGAAGCTCCGAAAGCCCATATCAATGACGGCCCGTTGAACAGCTCGCACTCTGACATCGATATTCAATATTAAAACATCGATACTAATAAAACATCGCCCAAAAACCATCGATGCTTTTAAACATCGATGTTTTAGAACATCCATTTTTAAAAACTGGTTTAGTAACCTCTAACATTAATGTTACTTCGGTTAGTCGCGTGTGTGTGTGTAGGGGGGGGGGGGGGTGTGATTTAATTTTACTCTCTGATTGGGCTGACAAAAACTTGGTTGCTTTTTCCTTGGGCTACATTGATGACTCAAAATTCTCGTTGTAAATATCGCCATGTTTTGCCTTCAAATGTCCAGATAAATTCGTGGTATTGCCAGAAGTTTTGACGGACTTAAGGCAGATATTGCATTTTGCTAATTTGTCAGAGGTTTTGCAGAATTATTTCCAAACGGTACTTTTAGGAGGCATCTTACTAATAATATTAACGCCAACTTATATAAAACAAGAACAAATCAAAAATTTAAATGGCTGCTCTCGTGTATATACTATTTATAAAATAAAACCCCATCGAAGATTCTGGAGTGTCCAAGCGCTCTGATTGGTTCATTGATTGTTGATTGCCATTTGTCTGTTTGTTAAGGAATAGTTCCCCCTTTTGTATTCGTCCTTTACAGGATTCAGACTTACATTTACTGAGTGTGAAAATTACGCTAAATGGTATATTTTTTTTATTATGGTACTTTTTCATTAAAAAAAAACATCAAGACAGCGTAAAACATCGAGCACAAAACATCGATGCTAAAAAAACATCGACTTCAATAAATCGATGTTTTTATCAAAACATCGATGTTTTGAAAACATCGACATCGATGTCGCATTCCTAGCTTCGAAATCTGCAGCAATTTGATGAAGTGTTGCATGCTATCTCGCTTAAGGATTCTCGTCAGTCGTCGACGGTCCAGTTCTTTCAAAGTCTTTTTCCGGCCGCACCGCTCTCGGAGATATGATGTTTTACAGGGTACCTGCTATTCACGGTACACTCGTGAAATGGTCGTGCGCCAAAATCCAAATTGCATCGCTACCTCGGAGATGCTATGCCCAATCTCTCGTGCGCCGACTTTAACACCACGTTAAAAGTCACATAAATCGTGATAACCTGCCATTGTAGTAGCAGGAACTAATCTAACAACTTCGCCAGACATCTGTTGTTTTATGTAGGCGCTATTGACCGAATCATGCTATAGCCCATATAGATTGGTGCAGACCCCTGACTCCTGTCATCACATTAGTCACGGTAACATTAGACACGGTATTTAGAACCACCCCCATTCCCGCCCCCAAGGTTTCTTTGATCTGGTGTCTCCCCCGACCCCGCTCAACACCATTTGACCCGCTGACGCCCAGCCCTTTCTTTGATGGACCACCAGAGGAGGCGATCCACGCATAGTACAGAGTACAGAGTGAACATAAATCACTGGATTCCCCAAGGCACAGGCAGAGAACTCTGCACCAATGTATATGCACCATTACGCTGGTAGTTTCGTTAGAGGAGACTACCTGAAATATTTTTTCTTTTTTCTTTTAAAGCTCTGCAGTGAGTATCAAGTGAAGAAAATAAATATGAACTTTTTTTCAAGAATTCTTTACTCCGCCCCTGCCCACTTATGCTGTTCAATTCTAATGTAAAGAAATTCAGAAAAAAAACTTTTAGGCCTCTATATGCGCATATGAATACAGCGTTACACCGAGTCATATACATTCATGGTGCAAGTAGTGGACGCATTATGCGATGTATTTTACAAACAATAATAATAACAATAATGATATCGATAAAATTTAAATCTACTTGTTCATACGTAATGAGAAACGTTACTAGAATCTTTGGTAATATTTTAAAATTTGCCACCTTGAAACCCCACAGGTATTTATTACATAAATCCAGAGCGTGGTTTGTAGGGGGGGGGGGGGGCATATGATTGCTTTCAATTTTCCCTGTTCACAGATATATATTAAAAAATTAAGATAAATGACAATAATCTTCTCTGATCTGGAGCAGTAAAAAAAGATGTGTTTCTATAAAAATAGAAATATAATAGTTGTTCCAGTCTGATCATCTCCGGACTTTTCCTTCTTCGATTATATTAACTCTTTTTTTATTTTTAATCATAAACTGTTCCCAATGTAATTCTACTAACAGCTGCTGTAGTGAATTGTAGCGCGAGATTTCTATAAATAGATCACTTCCTGTATAGCGCGCATGCGCATTGATTTTCAAAATTTCGATTCCCGCGTTAAGTAAATTTTTGTCACTTCGAAAGGGTGCTTCTTACTAAGAGCACATTCTATTTTCATTAAATGTTATTATTAATATTAATTCTGTTGACTTTCGTTTCTTTTGTCGTTTGATTTAAAAACTTTTAAACACTGAACCTCGTGTTAACTACTTCCAATAGTTATACTATTAGTTGCATAATCTAGCTACGTTAGGTACAGATTTAATTAGTTCTGCAGTATATTATAGTTTGAAGCCACATAAGGGAAGTCACTGAGATTAACACTTCCTCATATCGACAGTTTGGTTCAGCAGGTAGAATACTGGCCTCGAATTTTGGAGACTTGAGTTCGAACCTAGAAGCAGCCGCTGAGGTGGCGCTAAACCAATGGAGAGAACACTAACGGAGAGTTGAAAATCTTAGAACAAAAGCAGTTGAATAAGAAGACTAAAATGTCGTTTGCGCAAGTAGTGCCCCACATAGAAACAAAATGGCGATGATTTGTGTTGCCAGCGTTTGCACTGAGAGAAGAAATAACTGTTGTCCCCCAGCTTGTTTCGTTCACCGGTGTTTGTGACGCGCGCTTCTGCGTGAGACACGAACAGTATTGCTTTGCTCCTAAAAGAATCATAAAAAGACAAAATTCTCTAACTCCTAAAATATTGCACAATTGATTATTGTTCAGCAACCGAACGGTAGACAAAAGACAGAAGAACCAAGAGTCAGAAGAATCTGTACTTTGAGACTGAATATCGAAGACTTTTACTGTTCAATCGTAAATAGTTTTGATTTCAATTAACTCTTCACCACTCATTTGAATTCTAGAGTAGATAATAAAATTAAAGGATTATTTATGAAGAAATCGTCCAAGTCATAGATTAATGATCTGCAGTAAAACACTTTAAAAATCAGTTTATTTTTCACCTTGGAGAATAAATATTTTATGAAACAATTTCATGCATCGACGACCGTATGATTCATGCTAGTTTCTGCACAAAAAGAGTTTCTAAGAGGTTTCGCTACTTTCTTTAGAAATGGAACAGATGGAATCTGACTTAATTTTAAGACTTTAGAAGGGAATATTGGAATGAGCAGTTTACCCTTATTTTGTTTCGTATGTAATACTAGCTGAATACCCGTTCTTCGCTACGGAGTACATTCAAATTAAATACAGCGGTCAATGTATGCAGTTAATGCCTAAAAAACAAACAAATATATATATATATATATATATATATATATATATATATATATATATATATATATATTTATAATAAATACAACGGTCAATGTATGCAATTGATGCAAAAAAAAATAGTTATAAAAATCGAAACGAATATTTTTATAGACAAAATAATGTAGAAGAAAATATTGAAATTAAATCTAATAAAACATACTAAAGAATATAGTACAGTTTGAGGAACATTTCTTTTACTGTATTTTAATCTTTTTTTGGATAATGTCCAATCGTCTGCCGCATCAGAAAGAAAAAAAAATGTCAATTTATTTCGTTGTAATGCAGTGACGCAAAATTAATTTAAAGTATCGCAAAAAGAAAAGAAACCACGTGATCAGCATTTAATAAATTAAATTCTAAAAATTAATCTTTAAAAATTCACCAAAAATCAGAAAAGGGAGGTAAAGATTCGAAAAAGATTTCATTTTAAAGGAATTTTTATGATCTTTCTCGTGATATAAATTTTATAACCCTAAAATTATTGTTTTAAATGCAAACTTAAAAAAAGTTACTAAAACAGCTTAAAAACTTTAATTTTAAAAAATCTTAGAAGAATTTTTCAAAAATCTTTCTTAGTGCACCCCTACACTATAAGAAGAATCGCCATGCAAAATTTCAGCCCTTTAGGTCCAGCGGTTTGGTCTGTGCGTTTTATGTCAGTCAGTCAATCTGTTACGGAACTGTTTTATATATACGTATATATAGATAGTAATGGGAAAGACTGGCAATCGTTTGCAAACAACACTTTTGCAGATAATATACACTCAAGAGCCAAAACATTATGACCACCTGTCAATAACGAGTTGGCCCACCTTTGGCGCGCAACACAGCTTCAACCCGCCTTGGCATGGATGCCACAAGTCCTTGGTAGATGGCCGGAGACAGATTGTACCAGATGTTTAAGCAACGGTCACGCAAATCCGAGATATTGCGAATTGGTGGTCTTTGAACTCTGAGCTGCCGTCCCATGACATCCCAAATGTGTTCTATCGGATTGAGATCCGGTGAGTTAGGTGGCCAGGACATTAACTGGAATTCAGCATCATGTTCCTGGAACCACTCCAACACAATTTTAGCCTTGTGACACGGGGCGTTGTCCTGTTGGAACATTCCATTTCCAGCTGGAAAAACAGAGCCCATGTAAGGGTGCAACTGGTTCGCAATGATGTTCAGATACCCTGTAGCATTCATGGTCTGCTCTACCACAACCACGGGTCCCAGAGACGCCCAAGAGAACGTCCCCCAAAGCATAATACCGCCATCACCGGACTGTGTATGACCTACTGTACATTGAGGGAGCAACAGTTCGCCTGGAAGACGGCGTATCCTGACACGGCCATCGGCGTGATGAATGACAAACCGTGATTCATCTGACCAGGCAACTCTCTCCCACTGATCCATGGACCAGTCGCGATGTTCCCGGGCCCAGCGCAGGCGCAGTTGGCGATAACGCTTGGTCAGCAAAGGCACACGAATGGGACGTTTGCTGCGTAGCCCCATATCCAACAGTGTCCGCTGAACAGTGTGCTGCGATACTATTCTACTTGGCCCTGCATTGTATTGGGCTGTCAGCTGAGCCACTGTCTGGCTCCTGTTTTGCTTCACCATGCGAGACAGTCTCCGACGACCTTTTTCTTTGATAGCGTGTGGACGTCCAACACCATGTCGTCTACTGCTGGTTTCACCGTCATTCATCCACTTTGCATAAGTACTAACAACTGTAGGTCGCGAACAACCCACGAGTCGTGCAGTTTCGGAAATACTTGTTCCGAGCCTTCGAGCCATTACAATCTGCCCTCTATCAAAGTCGCTTAGATCCGCAGCCTTTCCCATCACACACAGAAGTAAGTGAAAGAATGATTCTTCAGACTCTCCAGCAGCAGTTAAATACCACTTCCACCTGATCACGTGCCTTCCACGCCATCCAGGCGAATTCATTGCAAAATGTAGGGGTGGTCATAATGTTTTGGCTCTTGAGTGTAAGTGCTCTTAAAAAGTGGGAATACATTGGCGAGTCATTTATACGTCGTAACCACGAATGGAGAAAAAATTTTAAAAATAAATAACGTATATTAATTAAGTTGGTCTCACAAAAGAATCATATAAAATTATGATTCATACGTCCTTTGTTCATTATAACATTGTAAACACTAACGTCTACAATAATTTTACGCCGACTGAATTCGCATTGAATGCCCCTATAAAACAAATATTACAGAATTATAATTATATGTATTCAGTATTAAAGTGTGAATTATAATTAGCAATGTAAATTTTCTGGTTTATGTACGCCTAACATAACTGTTAAATTGGATTGTATTGAATAATATTTTTAAACACATCGACTTTTCCTTTATATGTATTTGAAAGGGTTATGTACATTTAAAGGTACTTTTAGTGTAAATTAATAGTTCTAAATTAAAAATGATTGCTTGTACATTACTCCTATGTAAAATGACTGCTTTTACACAGAATGAGTTCTATGTTAAAACAATCGGAAATAAACACGTAAAAGAGCCACTCTCTAGTAATTAAGCACTTTTCTTTTTTATTCACTTACTTTTTATATTCATAAATATCTGAGCTATAATACCACGAATTAATTTCTTTTTAAAATCGTAAAAAAAAGTTCCTATTCCTATATTCCGACTGAAATATTCATAAACTGTATTTAATGTATAGACAAAAAAAAAAAAAAATTTTTAAACAGTTACAAAATTGCTGCTTCAAACTCATTTTAAATAGTTTGTCATATCGATTGGTTGGGATGTTCTGGAGCACACAGTGAAAATTATAGCTTTGTGTGTTGTTCATTAAAGCTCAATTTTATGCTTTCATTCAGTTCATCTTTCCTTAAATATGGCTTTAATGCACCCCTACACAACATGCGGCCCATCGGGCCACATGCGGCCTGCCAGCAATCACTCTGTGGCCCGCGAAGCCTGTTGTGAAGACTCATAACATAATAAATAAAGAAAATAGTATTATTTTTAGATTTATAATATTACGAAAAGAATATATAAGCTATGTATATTAATATTTCATTAATTTTTAAAATAATCAATAATTTATTATTTGCAAATCAATTTGTTTTAATTTTTTTAGTTAATTTGTTTTATTTTTGGGGGTAAAATGTTTTTTGCTTTCTAATCTATCCTGTTTTCTCGCGGCTGCTTTCTGTAAAATAATATGGCCCTCATCACATTTCGAGCTGTGCAGGCCTGTTTTAATGTATTAAAAGCGTCAAATACTTCTCGAAAACAAGGCTGGATTACAGCTCGATTAAATATTTTCCTCTATCTCTTCGTAACTGTTACCTGATGATTAAGATGTATACAATCACATAAGTGAAAAAAGTCAAAACTTGCAGGTGACCCAAAGTGGAGGGTAATGTGGACCCCCACTTTTTTTACCCCCCCCCCCCAAAAAAAAATCATTTATCTATTTATTAAACAGCTGGAAACAAAAAAGAGAAAAGTTTTCAAATGAAAAAGGGAAAGAAAGATAATACATTATTAAACAGCTCGATCATCAAATATTATCTACAGTATATAATAAAAACTTCAATTTTGACGACAAAAGTCGCAAATATAAAACTCAGCTTCAGTACGGCGCACACAGAATGAGTCCAGTGTATATAGACTCATCACCCAACGAATCCTAAGTTCTCCTCATGTGTCATCTTGAAATGCACCTTTACAGAAGATGTACGATGATTCTTGCTGGTCTGTGCCATCTCTGTAAACATATGGGCTTGTATCCACCCAGAGGGATGAGCTCGTCCAATTGCTCCGGATGGGGCTCCATTCATAAGCTGGTCCGTTTTACGAGGAAATATCACCATTGGTGGAAAATATGTTCCCCCAGCACTCATGCAGCAAATCACAGTTACCAGAGAACCACGTTCAGCTGTAGTCAGATCTCCCGCCTGTCGTTTTCTCTTCAACCCGAGGACCTGGGAAACTTTTGACTGAACCACACTTAAACCAGTCTCATCTACATTGAAGATTCTGGAAATGAATCCCAGAACACAAGCCTTCAAGCAAATAAAAATAACCCAGCCACCTGCACACGTGTGAATCCTTCTGCACGTGCATATGACGTCCCTGTAGGTTTTCTGATCGAAATTTGTCTGACGAGTGAGGAATTGGTTTAGCCAGTCTCTTCCTGCTGCTTCGTTTATGAAACTGTGGAAGATATTATTGCGTTCAGCCAATTGGAACGCCAATTTCTTCACATCTAGTCGAGTGAGACAGTGAAATACTGACTCCATCTCTAGCAAATAGGCCATTAACTCTTTTTCAGTGTAATCTGGTAAAACAGGCTTCCTCCCTAGTCTTTGTGCCAGGCGATGACCGAATGGCTAGGGCACTGGCATTTGGTTCAGATCCTGTGGGTTCGAATCCCACTGATGGCATGGATGTTTGAAGCTTTAAATCGGCTTTAAACTGTAGGTCCCGGTCTAACTAGCCCTTGTATAACAACAGTTGACAGTAGCGCTCCAAACCAAAACCCTAGTTTTTGTATAACCAAATCTGCACTGGCTTATCCACTTGTGAAGCCAATAATCTCAAAGTTATTCTTGATACACCAAACCATCTGGCAGCCTCCTTTAGCCCCATTTCTCCGCATCTTAGCTTCTGGATTGCCTCAACCACCTTCATCCTATCCCAACTTCTGCGCACTACAGCATCCTTGCTAGCGGGAGATTTCTTCTCAACTTGCATTCTTAGCTTCCAGGATAACCGAAAAGGATTACAAAACATGAAAATAAAATGTATCACAATGATATCATCTGTGGAATCGCATTTTCTTACGGAAACATTATTATTACATCATCGTAACCGGTTGCTGGTAATATGGACCCGGGTCCATAATACCAGCACCCATGGAGCCCATATTTCAAACAACGCCATCCTGGAAACAAACTCGTTTTTCAAATTATGAGTTACATCGAATTTAATTTCGAACTAGCTCAAAAGGAACTTCATGTCGTGTAGAATAAGGCACAGGAATCAGTTTTTACAAAACATAGTAGTAGATATGTAAAATATTCACTTTTACTTTCCCCAGAAAAAGTTTGAAAACTCGAAAAACAAACAATTGGCCACAGGACGTCATTTACGAGTGAACTGGAGTCAATGACCTTGACTATTCATTGAAGCCACCTAGGGGCTCTAGATCACAGCTATAATTAGCGGCAGCACCTGCGCATAGGGCAGATATTAAAGGGGTCAGTAACAAATGCAGGTTCCATAATCGCACCTTCTCTTCTACAACACCAGAGAAAGCACTATGTTTTGGATGGTATATCAAAACGGAATCTGTTACGCAGGTGCAACGAAATTTGGAAAAGATCCTCCGAGTCTTAACAACATCTTAGCTTCGTATAAAAAGTGTCCGGGAACGGGAAGTGTCTTTGATAATCGGTTGGAGTGTTGAAGAATTTATAAGAAGCATAATTGCTGTAATTTCGTGTGTTACGAAATCCATTTTGGAACACACTAAGGCCGTCTGCACACGGAGCAACTCAAAAGAAACTGATAACTGACTCAAATCACAAACCAGTCCGTGATGAGTCGCAACCTATGTAATTGAATGGAGCCACGCACACGACGCAACTGGTTACGTCGGTAACCAGTTGTAGTCAGTTTACGTCTGTAGTGCCAGTTGCGTCGTGTGCGTGGCTCCATTCAATTACATAGGTTGCGACTCATCACAGACTGGTTTGTGATTCGAGTCAGTTATCAGTTTCTTTTGAGTTGCCCCGTGTGCAGACGGCCATAGGCTGAGATTGGTTGCCAACTAGATGTTCTCCACGCCACAAAAGTTGCGCATATTGAAATTCATTGACTATACTGTAATAATAATAATAATAATAATAATAATAAACTCTTATATATAAGGTAACACAAATGCGAATTTCTAGTTCCTACCTTGTGAAGTTTTTTGTTATAAATTTTTAAAATGAGTCAAGTTTTTTTTTTTAAGGGGGGGGGGGGGTTGTTAAAATCTGAAAAAAAAAATCTGATATTTTTAGTATGAGTAATTTAAGATGAACTTTTTTAATTCCACGACTTCATTAGTTTAGCATTCTGCATAAAACACAAAATTCTTTGCACGTTTATCAATGCTGGAGGTACAGAATCTTTTTTCAAATAATATCTTCGTTTTGCATGGTAACCCCCCTCCCCCCCATACTTTTGGTGTCGTGGCTGACTATCGACTAAAATTTTATTTCAATGTTTGCAATCAATTTTGTGAAAATCTGAAACACAGACTCCCCGACTCCTTATCCGCGAGATAGCTCTAAGTTTTAATGTGTACCGGGACTTCTTGACCTTTAAACATCCAAATGCAGGACAAATACAAGACCGTAAAATTTTGCCAGAACATCTTGAGAACGCGAATTACACTATTGTTATTCTCAATTCGTAAACCAGCTATAGGAGCCCGGGGTAAAAAGAAATTCTACACACATACATTTTTGTTTTCTTATTTTAAAACATACTGTATACAATTAAATAATTCAAACCTCATGTCTCTGGAGTGATTACATTGCCTTTTAAGACATTTTTATGTAGTAATGTCTATGTGTGATTAACATTTATTTATTTTCGTCCTTTTTTACTTAAAAACTGACTAGTTGGTACCCGTCAAAACATGACGGTTAGATAGTAAACAAATGTACTAATACACAAATTATACTCAACACATCATTGCCAAATGGTGAAAATCATAATAATGCGCAGAAACAAATTAATGTGTTTAAGCGGCCTCGTGCTTTATGGGTATCTAAAGCCTGATTTAAAGATGTCACTGAGCATGCGCAAAAAGCAATATTTTAATTGTAAATTATCGCTAATTAAACAGCGAGAAATAAACAATTTCCATCAGGTATAAACTTATATTTCACAAACATAATTATAATAAAAACAAGTAATATATAAAAAAAAATTTTAAAGTCAATTCCTACTTAGGTCAACAAAGAAAAATTTGAGTGTGAACTAATAGTAGGAATTGAAAAAAAGGATTGCCTGCCAGAACCTTGCTTACTGTGCGAGATTAGGAGGGGGGGAAAGAGAGAGAAAAAGTTTGTCAGGTTGGGGATTCGATCTCGCAACCTACAGGACGGGAGAAGCCCGCGATACCGCAGTGCTACCGTTTACACAGTAACAAGAGGGAAATTACTATTCAAGAGCAAGAGACGCTCTAGGTCTAAAACTAAAATTGATTAATTAAATTTAATTAATGAATTAATATTTGAAAAAACTGTATTAACATCAAGTGTCATCCACTACAAGTTTAAAAAAATGTATTTGAACTTGAGTGGATGAATAAAAAGTATTTTATTAACGATTGAAAATTTGAACAAGATATATATAGAGAGAGTGTGAACTAAAAGTAGGAATTGAATAAAACCGGCAGAGAGAGATCTAGAGAGACTCCTCGGAATAAACATGTTTATCATTAAAACATGTCACTGAGCATGCGCAGAAACAGTGAGTTTCTAAAGCCAGATTTAAACATGCCACTGATCATGCGCAGAAATAAATTTTTAATTCCAAATTATCGCTAATTAATAGAAATTGCGGTTACAAAAACCAAATTTGACACATCTACAGATTAAAATCTTTCGTTTAAGACCAAAATGAAGTAAATTGATGCAGTAGTTTTCTCTCACGGACTGCCCAAAAAGACGGCTTAGTAACTCAAATATATATATTTTAATGATGCAAATCAATAAGTTTGGAGAATAAGTGAAGAAATGAAATACCCCTTCTAAGGCTTAGATCAGGGGTGGGCAACCCTTGCCACGCGTGCCAAACGTGGCACGCCGATGACTTGTTTCTGGCACGTGAAACAAGTCCTTGCCCGAAGTATTAAGGACTTGGACTGTTCCAGAAGGATTAAGGATAAGGACTATTCCAGAAAATTATGTCTGTTTAAAACACCTTGCAGCAGCATTACTATTCATATCTTTGTCTACATATGAGGCGGTGAAAGGCAAAGTGGAGTAAGTCAGTAAGTCAAGTGGTGTACGTCAAAAGAGTATAACTGCAAAAACTACAAGAAATTCCACCATAAATTGAACAAATTATAATACATAACAATTATTACAATACTGGAAATAATAACTATTTACAATTCCACTATAAATTGAACAGGGAGATTTCATATTTGCCCTCAAATGAAAAAAGTTGAAAATGTGACTTACACCACTTTGCCTTTCAACGCCTCATATGCTTGTGAAAGTTTGTTCTCATTGATTAACTTCGTTAAGTTTCGTAACCGGGGTAGTCTGGCGGATGAAACTAGTAGTGCATACTAGTTTCTCAAGGTTACTAAATATAAACCCGATATAATATTTCTTCTATCAGTTCTGCAGCAGCAGAAGTCCCACTGATAATATATAAAAAGTTTTCTGTCTCTAGTACTATCCGATGTTTTCTTTTGAAAGTTTCAAAGGTTCTGGTTTGTTTAAATATAGTTTTGAAGGTAAATAAATATATTTTCTTTTTTATGCATCATTTATAAGGAATTTAAAATCTGAAAAAGATTTTATGTAATAACCTTTTAGCAGTGGCGGTTCCAGGCCGGACATTTCGGGGGGGGGGGGACGTCCGCTCTTAGGGTTATATATATATATATATATATCAGTAATCAAATAATGTAGTATATCAAATAACTTTCAGTATATCAAATAACTTAATCAGTATATCAAATAACTTTCACTATGTCTGGCACCGAGTTTGGTGCTCTATGATAAAGCCACTGATTATTCACTTCTTCTGTTTCTTATGGATTGTGCGGTGTCTAAGTATGTTTATTGCTCAGATCATACTTATTAGAAACAATCCATTGGTTTTTAGACAGTATCGGCACCGCTGATGACAAGATGCTGTCCAAAACCTATTTTTCACTTATCTTTTCATGTTTTTAGTTCCTGGCTCTTGTGGTTCTGAGCATATATTGGTTTTTCACTTTTAACTGTGTCTTATATATATATATATATATATATATATATATATCCTCCTAATCTAGAACTAGTACAAAGTAGCCAAGATAAACTTAATGTAACCTTCTTAGATATAAACATAAAAATAAATTCTCATAGTAATTTTACTTTTGATCTCTATGATAAAAGATCAGAATATGACTTTAATATAATAAAATATCAAAGTTACTTAACATGCTTACACAAATCTGTATTTAATAATATTATTGTTAATCAACTTGTAAGAATAAACAGGCTTTGTTCTAAGGACAATAGGCATAAGCATATAAAATAATTGTTAGTAGTGCTAAAAGGTAATTATTACCCTGATAGTCTTTCGAAGCACATAATTGGTTGTTTTAGATTTAATGAATAGCATGTTCTGTTGCTAATAATTAGCAAAACAAAACTAAATGATTAAAGTTAGTAAATAACTACTAAAAAAGTAAATAAAAACTAGTGTAATTAAAATAATAAATAATAATAACTCTTAGTCATACTAAATGTCTAAGTTAACTTAGGTAATTATGGCCTATAAAACAGTGTCCTTTGTAAGTCTGCTGGTGAATCCATTTGCTCCATGGTTGCAATGTTTGTGACGTCAGTCTTCTTGCGGCCTCTTTAACTTAACTTTCACTATGTCTGACACCGAGTTTGGTGCTCTATGATAAAGCCACTGATTATTAACTTCTTCTGTTTCTTATGGATTGTACGGTGTCTAAGTATGTTTATTGCTCAGATCATACTTATTAGAAACAATCCATTGGTTTTTAGACAGTATCGGCACCGCTGATGACAAGATGCTGTCTAAAACCTATTTTTCACTTATCTTTACATGTTTTTAGTTCCTGGCTCTTGTGGTTCTGAGCATATATTGGTTTTTCACTTTCAACTGTGTCTTATATATATATAAAAAGAAATAAACATCCTTTCATTTTAAATTTAAACTCATTTAGTATTACGCCTACGGTTATATAATTTTAGGCTATGGGAAAAAAAAAAAACCCGCCTGGCTTTTTTTTTGCCCCCCCCCCTTGCCTTTTAGGGCCTATTCACATAGGAGTCCGATAGAGGAAGCGTAAAAGAAAAGATGGCGCTGAGACGTAAATAAACCAATCATAGGCGTTAAAAATTTCGTTACTAATCGTTTGGAGGTTTGTCATTGGTTAAATATACATATTTCAATACTTTAACGCTTCCGCTACCGGACTCCTGTGTGATCAGGCCCTTACTGTGTTTTATTCATACAATTGCATAACTGGAAAAATTTAATGACTACTTAATTGAAAAAAAAAATTTCAGGTAGTCTCTTCTAACGAAACTACCGCGGGTTATTAACGTAGGATTACTTATCGTTGCTTATCTCTTTCTTTTTTTATTATTTTTTTTGCTCATTTTGGTACTTTTCTTTTTAACTGTTTACTGCTACTGGGTTTGGCGTGCTGCCAAAATTATAACTCGCGACGCCGGACAATTTTTTTCTCTTCGCAGGACCGTTATTGAGGAACGTAATCCTACGTTAAAAATAATAGTTAGTGTTAAATTTTTCTGTTGATGCTAATAATGTCTTTAAATTATGTGAATATGTATAAAAAATATACACAAAAAACTTTTTCGTAAAAACCTGTCACAATTTTTTTTTTCATTCAATCATGTTTTCAATACATGATTTACATAATCCCTTACAAATCAAATATTAAGATATCAACTATGTTCTCAAGAAATTTCGGCTGGCACGTGGAAAATTTTTTTGTTAGAGATTTGGCCGATTTTGGCACGCACTCACAAAAAGGTCGCCCACTCTTGGCTTAGATGTTCCTGTTCTGACCGCTCATAAGAAGCAGTGTTGGTTCCCCTATATAGAGCGCCCATAAAGTTACCAAGAAAATTGCTGTACGGGTGGGTGAAGGTCCTATGGACAAAACGCCTACCACATTGGTGAAAAAAAAATAATAATACGTGAATTAAAATGAAAAACTCTTCCACAGCTATAATCAGCTATTGTATGCTACTGTGTTACATCGAGATCACTTTTAGTACAGAAAATCAATAAATATGAAGAGCAATGCATTTGACAGAAGTCATATAGACAGGGCCGCCTAGAAGTGAAGGGGAGGGGGGATGGGGCACTTTGCCCCAGGCCCCCAACTGCAGGAGGAGCCCCCAAAAAATTTTAAAAAAAATTAATTTATTAGATTTCATCCGAAACAAAATTCTGAAACTTGTACCGTACTTCAAAATTCAAAATACCGTAAAATCTTGATTATAATACGCTCACGTGTATAATACGCATACTTGATTTTGCGCGAAATTTTCGGAAAAAAAATTAAAATTCGACTATAATACGCACCCATAACTTTTCAATATTTTATTTAAAAATTGCACAAATATTTATTAAAATAAATAAAATTTGTTATGATAATAAACGAAAACGTCAAGTTCGGTAGAAAAAAAAACTTAAATTTTTAATTCAAAACAAAGAATACTGTGAAATTATCAGTCTTAATCACTCTCACTGGAATACAGCTCATCTATTGTTTGTCGTTTATTCAATGTTTAAAACTACGTTGTTTTTGCACACAAATATAATACGCACCCTCACTTTTGCGGACTAAAATTAATGATTCATGTAATAAAATTTTAAGCATGAGTAACTTAATTTGAATGTGTGTTTTCGTCTCTTTTCATTTTTTATTTTTTTTGGGGGGCCCCCACCAGAACTTTGCGCCAGACCCCGTAAAGTCTTTGGGTGGCCCTGCATAAAAATGTCCTTTATTTTATATTCGCGCCCTTTTACTACAAAGAAATCATTTAATTTTCAGTTTTGGTCTACCTAGAATTTTCTATAAACGTTCATTCACTGTTTTACCATTTTTTTCTCAGAGGGGCCTGACAACAACGTTGAAATGACGCTTCACTATACCCCATTTTGCGTCACTGCATTTTTTTTTCAAGTCGCAGAAAGGATCTCTCGCTCTAAACCTGTTTAAGTTGTTTTTCTTCCCGTGTCCGTCTGTCCATTTCGAAGTTCCTCGCCAAAAAACCGCGAGCCTCCTTCCGAAATCGCCTGCACGGTATCGCCAACCTTCCTTTTCTTCCAGGCCAGGGAAGTCCCGAACAGGTAAAGGAATTGTGCAACCATGCATATTACCTAGGAAGGGAAACCATGAACTTTTCCTCCACGGAAAGCCGCGGGCGACGCATTTGAATTGTTTTTCTGGAACTACAACTATTTTTTTAAGTCTCTCATTTCACAACAAGACATCACCGAGGAAACTTTCCCTTCGAGCTCCTTCTCATCTAACACCTGCCATACACATCGTGAGTATTATTTGGATTTTTTTTCCTTTTCTTTTGAATCCTAGAGCAATAATATCACCGCCGGGGTCCGAAAATTCTGTTATGCCACCTGTCGATCTACAAAACGGCGGTTATGTCGGCGTGCAGTCGACGGTAGGGTGGCATGTTAGGGAGGAGTACTTCTGGTATCAACAAAGAGTTTTATGGTTTAGTCATTCCCTAAGTAACTGCGCTCTTTTGTGTCTAACTGCCACCCAACGCACTTAAGTGAATGTTAGATATTTCTAAACAAGTGTATTTAAAATGCAACATTGCTTGTGATATTAGGTTTAACTGTCAGAAAAACGGAGTATTATTAGGTGACGTTCGATAGGCTCATGTGTTATAAATGTAATCGCATTTCGTGATTTGAAATTCAGATTTCGAGCTTTAAAATTCCATGCTTTTATACATCAGTTCGTTTAAAGCTATTCGTCTTGATTTAATTTTTAAAAGCCTGTTGCTAATTAAACTATTATTATTCTTGTTGTTATCCAAATGTATTACTGTAAGTGTAAGCTTAAATTAATTAGAGCACAATCTAAAACTATCATAATCATACTAAAAAACTTTTTTGTTTTAAATTCAAAGTCGTTTCAATGGAATCAGCTGTTTTAATTCACTTTCAAAATTCTGGAAATGATTAGAATCAAAACTCAGCTGCCCTAGTTGAATTTAATACTGAATCGTCTGTTTTATCATAACGTTATTCGTATTAGATTAAATTAAACAAGAACTGCAGCCGACAATTATTATGATCAAAACAAAGATTTTAAGCTTTGCAATCTAAAGTCCATTAAAGGAACTCGGCTATTTGATTTCAATTTAAAATTTATATTGATAATTTCCGTTTTATTATTAGTTTTATGAATATCCTTACAAGTATTTAATTAAATTAACAGGTGAGAAAAAAAGCGAAGGGAGTCAGAATTAAAGTAGCAATTATAATAATCCAATTAAAATTTTACGGCTTTGCCATCTGAACTCAGCTCCTTCGATTTTACTTTTAAAACTAAGGGCGAAAGCCGAATGATTTAACATTATAAGGGTCAATAACATTAAAATTATATCAATAAGGGTTGAATTCTAAAACTCTAGCGCAAATTTATAAACAGTAATTTTTTTTTTTCATTATCAGAAATCGAAAAGAACATATGTGTAAGCCCATTTTTATTTTAAAATTGTTTTATGGCATTTTGCACTGCAGTCGTTAAATATTTTTAACTTTACGCACGGTTATATACGTTCACAAAAATATAAATAGAAAAAGTCTTCCAGTTTACTCTCTTCATGTTGACTTTCACACCGCATAGAAAGAGGGAAATGGATTTATTTTTAAAACTAGGGTATTAGATCATTGTGTTAAAAGGAAACTTCCTCGCAAAAAACAACCATGTTATAGGATAAGAAAGCAAGGATTGTATTGTTTGAGAATTTGTTTAGTTATGCATGCTAGAATGTGAAAAAAAAGCTAATCGTATTAGACTTAACTTGATGTTATATATATATATATATATATATATATATACAGTGGCTCCCAAAAGTGTTCGTACACTTACGATTTTCAATGAAATAAGGGTCTATCCATTAATTAAAATGAATATTTCAGAATGGGAATTTAATAATAAGATCTATAATCTATTCTTAACAAAACTACATGAAATATTTTGAAAACATAGTAAAACTTTATTTTTAAGAAACCAGTAATCAAAAAGTAACAAAAACTTTATCTCACAAAAGTCATCGTACACTGAAATATTTTCGGATAAATTTATAATTAAAATTATCATCTGGCGCTTTATTTTTATTTTTGAATTGTGTTGGCCTTTAAAATATCGTATGGCTTTAATTTTTGCTTGCCTACTCCGTAATATTCTATATATTATTTAAAAATGTCTCGTAGTCGTAAAGAAACAACAAACTGTATTCGAAAATTGATTCTTTTTCTTCAGAGAAGTGGTAAATCAGTTCGGAATATTGCTAAATTACTTAATTTATTCAATTCTACTGTGCAGTATGTGATAAAACGCTTTAAAGAAGAAAATCGGATCGAAAACTAGGTAAGAAAAGGGCGTCCGGCAAAGTTAACAAAACGTGATCAGAGATTTATAATTAGAAAATTTGTGAAAAATCTACGTTTGAGTGCTGTAAAAGTTTCTGCGGAATCTAATGAAACATTTTCTACTTCAATTTCACCTGAAACTGTTCGACGAGTTCTCAGAGCAGCTGGATTACATGGGCATTCTGCCCGTAGAAAATTTTTTGTGAGTGAGAAAAACAGAAAGCTTAGGCTTTTCTTTGCACTATCAATGATAAATAAGCCCCAAACGTATTGGAATAATGTCTTATTTGTCGATGAAAGCAAGTTTAACATTTTTGGTTCCGATGGGCGTATAATTGTATGGAGAAGAAAAGAAGAGGAACTTAATCACAAGAACTCAGTACGAACAGTTAAGCAAGGCGGTGGAGGTGTCTTTGTGTGTGTGTGTGTGTGTGGGGTGGGGGTGGGGGTGGGGGGTACATGTCAGCATCAAGACTAGATAATTTGGTATTTATTGATGGCATAATGAATCATGCTGTTTATATAAATATTTTAAGAGAAAATTTAAAATTATCAGCCCAAAATTTGTGTATTGGAAACAACTTTATTTTTTATCAAGATAACGATCCTAAGCACACGGCTCTCAACGTTCGCGTCTGGTGTCTCTATAATTGTCCACAAGTTTTGAAAACACCACCTCAATCGCCAGATTAAAACCCAATAGAACATATTTGGAGAGAACTGGAGGTTAGAGTACGAAAACACGACATTCACACGAAAAGCGAACTAAAAACAATTATGATGGAAGAATGGATGAACATTGATGCAGAAATTACAAAAGAACTAGTGCAATCTATTCCCAGACGTTTAAAAGCTGTTGTGGATGCTAAAGGATATCCTTCTAAATATTAATTTAACGAAAAATTAGAATATGTACTAATATGTAGAGATTTTTTACAAGTGTACGATGACTTTTGTCAGATAAAGTTTTTGTTACTTTTTGATTATTGGTTTCTTAAAAATAAAGTTTTACTATGTTTTTAAAATATTTCATGTAGTTTTATTAAGAATAGATTATAGATCGTATTATTAAATACTCATTCTGAAATATTCATTTTAATTAATGGATAGACCCCTATTTTATTGAAAATCATAAGTGTACGAACACTTTTGGGAGCCACTGTATATATATATATATATATATATATATATATATATATATATATATATATATATATATATATATATATATACATACATATACATACATATATATAGTAAATCCTGCCCTGCAGGATACATGGGAATTGAATGAATTGCCTCCAGGATACCTTCAGACATTAGTCGAGTCCACACCACGACGTGTTCCGGCACTTCTGCGTGCTCTTGGGGGCCCTACACGATATTAGGCAGGTGTACCAGTTTTTATGGCTCTTATATTACCGAATTCTGCTCTCAGCAGCTTGATTTCTGTAATTCTGTGTATGTAAAAGCTGTATCGATATGAAATCATCCTCAATTTTAAAATCGTACAACAGGACCTAAATTATTAATTTCACATAGTTTAATCTTTTAGAAGGGAGAAGGCACTGGAGAAGGTATGCGGGTTCGAGGCTTACCGGGGAATTTTACATTAACAGGAATTAGGCCTTGTTGTTACGTCAGGACCCGTTTAAGTCTTTTATTAGAAGGATGGCTTTATACTGGTGAAATTAGCATATTCTGCAATAAAATGTAGGCATGTGCGGATAACTTGCTTACTTGGATAACGTAAATGAAGAATTGCTTTAACCGAATGTCGTGATAATGGATGTTTGTATATATTATTACAATGCATGTCTTAAACATTATTTGAATAGCAGACGTATGATGCTAAAAAGAGTGTGTTAACTTTTCTATAATGGGAAAACAAGAAAGAGCCAGTGTTTGAATTCTCCTATGATCCATTCATTGTTTCTAAAAGAATCACACACTATGAATCATGACGAATGATTGACGCGGAACAATTAATAAAAGTGAAGAGGTGCACAAAATATTGTACAACATGCACAGTCTTAATCTTATCGATACGTTATCCCTGGATACAATTTTAAGCGTCCGTACAATGATTTATTTAAAAACTTTACTGAATTCATTATGTAATTTTTATTTTCATATATATACAGTGGCTCCCAAAAGTGTTCGTACACTTACGATTTTCAATGAAATAGGGGTCTATCCATTGATTAAAATGAATATTTCAGAATGGGTAGTTAATAATAAGATCTATAATCTATTCGTAACAAAACTACATGAACTATTTTGAAAACATAGTAAAACTTTATTTTTAAGAAACCAATAATCCAAAAGTAACAAAAACATTATGTCACAAAAGTCATCGTACACTTGTAAAAAATCTCTACATATTAGTAAATATTCTAATTTTTCGTTAAATTAATATTTAGAAGGATATCCTTTATCATCCACAACAGCTTTTAAACGTCTGGGAATAGATTGCTTTAGTTCTTTTGTAATTTTTGCATCAATTTTTATCCATTCTTCCATCATAATTGTTTTTAGTTCGCTTTTCGTGCGAATGTGGTGTTTACGTACTCGAACCTCCAGTTCTCTCCAAATATGTTCTATTGGTTCTAAATCTGGCGATTGAGGTGGTGTCTTCAAAACTTGTGGGCAATTATAGAGACACCAGATGCGAACGTTGAGAGCCGTGGGCTTAGGATCGTTATCTTGATAAAAAAACAAAGTTGTTTCCAATACCCAAATTTTGAGCTCATAATTTTAAATTGTCTCTTAAAATATTTATAAAAACAGCATGATTCATTATGCCATCAATAAATACCAAATTTCCTAGTCCTGATGCTGACTTGTACCCACACACAAGGATACCTCCACCGGCATGCTAAACTGTTCCTACTAAGTTCTTGGGATTAAGTTCCTCATTTTTTTCTTTTCCATACAGTTATACGCCCATCAGCACCAAAAATGTTCATCGGCAAATAAGACATTATTCCAATAGGTTTGGGGCTTATTTATCATTGATAGTGCGAAGGGAAGCCTAAACTTTCTGTTTTTCTCACTCACAAAAAATTTTCTATGTGCAGAACGCCCATGTAATCCAGCTGTTCTGAGAACTCGTCAAAATATTTCAGGTGAAATTGAAGTAGAAAATGTTTCATTGAATTCTGCAGAAACTTTTACAGCACTCAAACGTGAATTTTTCACAAATTTTCTAATTGTAAATCTCTGATCACGTTTTGTTAACTTTGCCGGACGGCCTTTTCTTGCCTTGTTTTCGATCCAATTTTCTTCTTTAAAGCGTTTTATCACATACTGCACAGTAGAATGGAATAAATTAAGTAATTTAGCAATATTCCGAACTGATTTACCACTACTATGATGAAAAATAATCAATTTTCGTGCCATATCAAATAAAGTGCCAGAAGATAATTTTAATTATGAATTTATCCGAAAATATTTCAGTGTACGATGACTTTTGTGAGATAAAGTTTTTGTTACTTTTTGATTACTGGTTTCTTAAAAATAAAGTTTTACTAATTTTTCAAAATATTTCATGTAGTTTTGTTAAGAATGGATTATAGATCTTATTATTAAATACCCATTCTGAAATATTCATTTTAATTAATGGATACACTCCTATTTCATTGAAATTCGTAAGTGTACGAACACATTTGGGAGCCACTGTATATCTATATATTTATTTACATTTTAAATTGTGGTCAAACAAAATGGGTCAAAATCAAAAGTTAGTTTAAAAAATGTGTATAAAGTCTTATGAACTGCTCTTTGAAGATGATTTATTCAAAAAACTTTTCTAATATGCACAGTTAAAAAAACTTCTATTTTCTTAATTTGTGAGCTAATAAACTGGAAAATAATACCCGAAAACAAAAGCAATATAAGTTGCGATACAAAAATATACTAAATATAACGAGTTTCTGCAAGTTCTTTTTCGAAGAGGTCAATTTATTATTGATTGACAAATGGCAGGCTCAAATATTTTACTATTTACTTTTTTTTTAACTATTGGGAAACGTTAAAAATAGTTCTTCGGTACTCTTTCGTAAACTAGTTTGAAGTAGAAGGGATGATCATTCAAGCAACGTATGTAATTTGCAGTTGTCGAAATGGATACTAAACAATAATACAATCAAACCCCGTTATAAAGAACATCAAGGGACCAAAGGTTTTGTTCGCTTTATCCGGTGGTTCGCTACAGCCGAACCGTTAAGAAAAATGCTAGAGTTCACATAATGTATAACTCATTAGTTGCAATGTGTATTCATTAATGATGTATTAAAAATGATAATTAATGTATTAAATCGACTAAAATCGATTACATTAAACTGACACAATACTAATTAAATTACGTACAATAAGAAACCGACGGGAGCAAAATTTTTGTTTGCTATATCCGCGAGTTTGTTATATACCGGGTTCGCTATAACGGGGTTCGACTATAATAAAACACAACATAGTTTTCTAAATTTAATTTATGACATACCTAGATTTACAAATGGTAAAATTTTTACAAACTGCTCATTTAACAAAAGTCCTGGTCTAGCCTTTTCTCTGTTTGAAGAAGTATTTCTTAGAAACGATCCAAAAATATTTTTGGGATTTACTCATACTAGTATTCTTCATTTTTTTCTAGCCTCAAAGACAGTCAAGATGTCTGAAGCTAATGGCCAGCCAGTGTATGTCATTGGAGTCGGAATGACGAAATTTACCAAGCCAGGGACGAGCAAAATCGACTACCCTGTATTAGTGAAAGAGGCGGTAGTCGCAGCTCTGAGCGACTGCCGGGTCCCCTACGAGAAAGTGCAACAAGCCTGCGTCGGCTTTGTGTATGGCGATTCCACTTGCGGCCAAAGATCTCTCTACGAAGTCGGGATGACGGGCATTCCCATTTACAACGTAAACAACAACTGCTCCTCTGGATCGACGGCACTCAGCCTTGGATACCAAATGATTAAAGGAGGATTAAGTGACTGCGTCCTCGCGGTGGGATTCGAAAAAATGGAAAAGGGATCACTGACATCCAAATTCAGGGACAGAACGAGTCCACTAGACAAACACATGAAGGTAAAGAATTTCTAAACATTTTTATAATTTAATTAACATTTTTATAATTGCATGATGTATACAGAGGCTGTTCACACATTTTTTAGACGATATATATTGTATTCACAAAACTAAATTACATACAATTCTTGTGTTTTAAATGTTCTATTTGACATCCCTTATTCTGAACTATCTTTCGACACCGCAATTTCCAAGATAATAATGCCTTTTGAAGTGTCAGAAGACGTATTCTATCCCATTCCTCCTGAACAGCTTTCCAGAGTCCTGTAAGGGTTTTGGGACGACGTTTGGATAATGCAGATTTTAAAAGTCCGAAAGCACAAAAATCCATAGGTGATACATCGGGAGATTTAGTAGGGATATCAGTGAAGGGTATGGCCTTGTTACCAGTTTTTTGTTCCATTTCGTTTAGGAAATTTACAGTGGATTTTGATGTACGACTGCTAGCTTTGTCCTGATGGAGTCTCACAGATTGATGGCACTGTGGGTAAAGCGATGGTATTTCATTCAGAAAAATTGGCGATAAAATATGTTCCTGATAGTATTTGGAGTTAATCTTGACATTTTTTTCCACTCTCTTTATTTTTAACTTGCCATTATTAAAAAAAAAAAACCAGCAACAATCATGAATCCCTTGGAAAAACTTTCTTTCGATTCTTTGAATCATGTACTTAAAATTTTTTCTCCCCTTTTATGATAATAAATGGCTCTTTTTTGGTTGCAATCATTTAAATACACCCATGATTCATCTATTGTGACAATTGTTTTCCATTTTTCTTTGGATAAGTGTTTCTCATATAGAATTCTGCAGCGTGTCCTGCGTTCAGCGATATGATTTAGAAGAAGACGTTGCACATTGCGTTTTTTCGCTTTCTTAAGATTTAAATCAACGTTTATCATTTTGTTTACAGTGGACACCGAGCATTTTAATGATTTTGCAATTGTCCTTTGACTAGGGGGATTTTCTTTTAACATTAAACAACGTACCTTTGCAATAGTCGAAGATGTCCGTTTTTTCCTTGGATACTTGTTTGGAATTTTTGGAATGTTTGGAATTTGACGTTTTTTTTTTTCCTTTCTTGTTGACGATATTACCTATCGACGCTTTAGATATCACAAGACCATGAGTCTCACATCGTTTTTGGATAACGGAGTATGCATATTTCTCTTCGGAAAGAGCATAAATGTAGCCTTCGAACCACTGCTTTGTTAAAAACGCCATTTTGAATAAAAACAAAACTTTCAAGCCGCAGACGATAATTTTGACTTTTAAAAACATAGTACAACTGCAATTATTTCTTTTGCAGCAAACGATTTTTTATTACCGTTTACCAAAATCGTCTAAAAAATGTGCGAACAGCCTCTGTATAACTATTATATTTCTATTTTTATAGAAACACATCTTTTTTTTACTGCTCCAGATCAGAGAAGATTATTATCATTTATCTTAATTTTTTAATATATATCTGTGAACAGGGAAAATTGAAAGCAATCGTATGCCCCCCCACCCTACAAACCACGCTCTGGATTTATGTAATAAATACCTGTGGGGTTTCAAGGTGGCAAATTTTAAAATATTACCAAAGATTCTAGTAACGTTTCTCATTACGTATGAACAAGTAGATTTAAATTTTATCGATATCATTATTGTTATTATTATTGTTTGTAAAATACATCGCATAATGCGTCCACTACTTACACCATGACTGTATATGACTCGGTATGACGCTGTATTCATATGCGCATACAGAGGCCTAAAAGTTTTTTTTTCTGAATTTCTTTACATTAGAATTGTGCAGCATAAGTGGGCAGGGGCGGAGCAAAGAATTATTGAAAAAAAGTTCATATTTATTTTCTTCACTTGATACTCACTGCAGAGCTTTAAAAAAAAAAAAGAAAAAATATTTCAGGTAGTCTCCTCTAACGAAACTACCAGCGTAACACGATTCGGTCGGTAGCGCCTACATAAAACAACAGATGTCTGGCGAAGCTGTTAGATTAGTTCCTGCTACTACAATGGCAGGTTATCAGTGGCGTAGCGAGCATAACTGGCGCCCGGGGCACGATACCTTTGTGGCGCCCCCCCCCCTGAAAAACATATAGTAATATAATATATAGACCCTATATTGGCGCCCCCGATAAACATATAATAACATAATATATAGACCTTATATTGGCACCCCCCCCGAAAAGCATATAGTAACATAATATATAGACCTTATGTTGGTGCCCTCCCCTAAAAACATATAGTAATATAATATATAACCTTATATTAGCGCCCCCACAAAATAATATAGTAATATAATATATATACCTTATATTGGCGCCCTCCCCGAAAAACATATAGTAATATAATATATAGACCTTATATTGGGGCCTCCCCTGAAAAACATATAGTAATATAATATATAGACCTTATATTAGCATCCACCTCGAAAACATATAGTAATATAATATATAGATCTTACATTGGCGCCCCTCTGCGAGTGGCGCCCGGGGCATGATAGACCCCCTTGCCCCCCCTTTGCTACGCCACTGCAGGTTATCACGATTTATATGACTTTTAACGTGGTGTTAAAGTCAGCGCACGAGAGATTGGGCATAGCATCTCCGAGGTAGCGATGCAATTTGGATTTTGGCGCACGACCATTTCACGAGTGTACCGTGAATAGCAGGTACCCTGTAAAACATCATATCTCCGAGAGCGGTGCGGCCGGAAAAAGACTTTGGAAGAACTGGACCGTCGACGACTGACGAGAATCCTTAAGCGAGATAGCATGCAACACTTCATCAAATTGCTGCGGATTTCGAAGCTAGGGATGCGACATCGATGTCGATGTTTTTTTAACATCGATGTTTTGTGCTCGATGTTTTACGTTGTCTTGATTTTTTTTAATGAAAAAGTACCATAATAAAAATATGTGCCACTTAGCGTAATTTTCACACTCAGTAAATGTAAGTCTGAATCCTGTAAAGGACGAATACAAAAGGGGGAAGTATTCCTTAACAAACAGACAAATGGCAATCAACAATCAATGAACCAATCAGACCGCTTGGACACTCCAGAATCTTCGATGGGGTTTTATTTTATAAATAGTATATACACGAGAGCAGCCATTTAAATTTTTGATTTGTTCTTGTTTTATATAAGTTGGCGTTAATATTATTAGTAAGATGCCTCCTAAAAGTACCGTTTGGAAATAATTTTGCAAAACCTCTGACAAATTAGCAAAATGCAATATCTGCCTTAAGTCCGTCAAAACTTCTGGCAATACCACGAATTTATCTGGACATTTGAAGGCAAAACATGGCGATATTTACAACGAGAATTTTGAGGCATCAATGTAGCCCAAGGCAAAAGCAACCAAGTTTTTGTCATTTGTGTCAGCCCAATCAGAGAGTAAAATTAAATCCCCCCCCCCCCCCCACACACACACATACACACACGACTAACCGAAGTAACATTAATGTTAGGAATTAATTAATGTTTTGTTTGGAATTTTTGTCCCACTTGAGGCTCCAATTTGACGTTTTTTTTTTTTTCCCTTTCTTGTTGACGATATTACCTATCGACGCTTTAGATATCACAAAACCATGACTCTCACATCGTTTTTGGATAACGGAGTATGCATATTTCTCTTCGGAAAGAGCATAAATGTAGCCTTCGAACCACTGCTTTGTTAAAAACGCCATTTTGAATAAAAACAAAACTTTCAAGCCGCATACGATAATTTTGACTTTTAAAAACATAGTACAATTGCAATTATTTCTTTTGTAGCAAACGATTTTTTTATTACCGCTTACCAAAATCGTCTAAAAAATGTGCGAACAGCCTCTGTGTAAATGCATAATGATGGTGCTCTTTTATACTGCCGTTGATCTGACCGCGAAATATTCACTTACCTTGTCCTTGCAAAGAACAAAATTTTCGTAGCTCTATGGCCAACCTTTTGTTATACGCGGGTATAAACAAGCTTGATCCGAACAAATATAAACATCTACAATAAATTAAACAGAACACGAACCCACAGATCTTGCTACCAAACGCTTACGTACTTTATTTATATTTATTTATTTACTTTTTTTTTTTTTTTTGGGGGGGGGGGGGAGGAGGGCGAACTGGATGACTTTGACAAAGGTCAAGTTACAGGGTTCAGAGATGTTGGATCACTCCCTATCTACTCGAAGTGATGTGACAACTTAGCGTTGTTGATACAAATGGATCCAAGATTCAAATAATTTTTACGTAGATAGTGTGGAAGGCCTAAAGAAACGAAACTATGGGTGGTCGTGCATCAGTGCGAACAGCAATGACAAGACTGATTGATATATTTAGTCCCTAAAACTAACCACTTGGTAGGTAATTGGTTGAGGCACGGCTCTTGAATCGCGAGCGTCGGACGTCAACAAGACTTATCTAGTTCAAAATCCCGAAAAGTGACCAACTGACGACCCATGTTAAGCGACGGATCTTGGATTTATTGATTAGATGTCACAGAGAAGGTCCATCGAACATAGAAATTTGTCTTTTGTCATATAAAAGCCGACTGAGAAATCCCCGGTAATAACCATTTGTGAAAGCGATGTAAAATCTCTCTAAACGGCAGTCCAATTTCTATCTTATGACCTATTAGAATGCCACAGGTGTCGCGATACTTTTAACAACGTAATGAAATAACCTAAGAGGAACGTTTTTCTAGAGACTAATTTTCTGCCGTAACAATTCTGATCTCTAATATCCCCGGACCTTACTCCAAACAAACATGTATAGGACTTTATTAAACTGCTTATTGCAACCAAAATAATGAAAAAATGCTGACAGAAAAAAATAAATTCGCAACGCAATTTTCCTATCTTTATTTTCACCAATGCATTTTTTTCCATAAATCTCATAAACTCCCATGATCGACCCCAAAGAAAACCTATTGGGATTACTTCTTTGGGATCTAGAGAAGCAATCACCATAACCAAGCTAATTTTTGAGCTTCTCTCTTTGAGGTCATCCCTACATCCCTTAAATAAGGATAAATCATTATAATTCATATAACAAATTGCTGTTTGAAGTAAGGCAGCCCTCATACAAAGTAATGATTTGAAAAAATATCTGTTTGATTTTTGTTAATAGTTTGATATCAGCCCTGTCTGCAAAAATCCTCAGAGATGACCTGACAGTAGTTATTGACAGACCACAGAGACATGTTTAAAAATGCTTTGCTTGGTATAAATACAAGCATGAATGAATTGGAACCCCAATTAAAATACTTTTCCACTTATATTGGAGTAAAATACACTCTACTAAACATTATAACAAACATATCATGTGGGTCAGCTGATACTAATTAGCAAGCAAGCTGTATTTGATTACTGAAGGGCTGAAGTTTAAAAAAAACTTTGAAATAACAGAATTCACATACATTTTACCCTTAATTCATATGATAAATTGTTTTTGATGATATTTTTTCCAACAGGCAATTCTGTTTCTCAATCTATATTGTTGCACCATGAGTTGCATGCAGAATAATGTTAATATTACACTGGAAAGTGCAAAATGTAATGAACAATAAGAAACTTAGAACTCATATAACTTGTTGATCTTTGTTATCATAATGAATAAAATTTTCTTGTACATATTTGCTACCTGCTAAGAGATTGTATTTAGAAAAAGCAGGGCATTCAGGTACTGAAATCATTTAGCCACTGACTGGCTCATAATATATTAAGATTTTGT
Source organism: Dolomedes plantarius (assembly GCA_907164885.2). Classification (NCBI taxonomy): domain Eukaryota; kingdom Metazoa; phylum Arthropoda; class Arachnida; order Araneae; family Dolomedidae; genus Dolomedes; species Dolomedes plantarius. The sequence goes on from OU015502.1 coordinate 33,477,112, forward strand.
TATGTGCATGTAAACACATGTACATACACCAACAAATACAAATATTTTATTCTCTAACTCAGATAACTTATGTTAATGCTCTTTTAACAAATTATATTTACATACTAGCTGAAAACCCGCGCTTCGCTACGGAGTACATTCAAATTAAATACAACGGTCAATGTATGCAATTAATGCCAAAAAAATAAATATATATATTTATAATAAATGTGACGATCAATGTATACAATTGATGTTATATATATATATATATATATTTATAAAAAAATCGTAAGGGATATTTATTTTTTTTGGATAATATCCAATCGTCTGCTGCATTAGAAAGAAAGGGAATATTTTTTTGTCTATTTAGTTGTTATGCACGTGACGATAAATTTATTTAAAGTGCCAGAGAAAGAAATCACGTGATCAGCATTTAATAAATTAAATTCTAAAAATTCATCTTTAAAAATTCACCAAAAATCAGAAAATCAAGGTAAAGTTTCGAAAAAGATTTCATTTTAAAGGAATTTTTATGATCTTTCTTGTGATATAAATTTTATAACCCCCAAATTATTATTTTAAGTGCAAACTTAAAAAAAGTTACAAAAACAGCTTAAAAATTTAATTTAAAAAAATCTAAGAAGAATTTTTCAAAAATCTTTCTAAGTGCACCCCTACACCATAAGAAGAATCGCCATGCAAAATTTCAGCCCTTTAGGTCCAGCGGTTTGGTCTGTGCGTTGTAAGTCAGTGAGTCAGTTACGGAACTGTTTTATATATATAGACTAACAAATATTTATTACTCTAACAACTTATCACAACTACAATGGAGATAAGTTACTTGGAGGGTGATTAGAGTTATTTTAAATGAATATAATATTTTAGTATACTCTAATATAATAAATCAGAGATGATTATAATTTTTTCCCAGTCAGCCATTTATACCTTTAGCTGAATTGAAATCAAAAGCCATTTGTTTCAATTGAAATTAATAATATGTGTATCATTTTCCTATAAAACAATTCTTTTTTTTACATGGCATAGTTCTAATAAATATATGCAATAAAACAAAATATAGAGCTCCTAAAACAATAGATTCTGAATACAAATAATTGACCTATACAATATTGCTTAAAACAATACAGATTAAATAAGTGGTTTTAAAACTTGAAGCATATTTGATGAAAAACAAATATTAATAAGACTTTAAGCTTAATTTTCCAGAATTCTGTAAAATAATATGTGTGTGCATATATATATATATATATATATTGTAGTGTAATGATCATCTCCTTACCAATCGGAGTGATTGGCTGACATGATGGTAAAAACCTGAGGGAGTGAAGAGGATAGTCAGAGAAACAGGGTCTCTGGTATCGAGTGTGATCGGAGGTCTGGTGAGATGCTTGTAGGATCGTCCACCTCTGGCTAGTTGTTCTTTAATATTGTGTGTTAAACTGTAAATAAATACTTATGTTTGTGTTGTTAAGATATGACTCAATTTCTATACCTTATGATCCATATGCCATAAAACGAACCTTGGTGCAGTGAGGCACAACATATATATACAGTCGATTCTGGTTAATTGGACCTGCCGCTTATTAGGACTGAATCCAATCTTGTAACATAAGGCATGTTTGTTTAATCAGACCAGCCGGTTATTAGGACCAAAATGATCACGTCCTGATGTGGTCCAATTAACCAGAATCAACTGTGTGTGTATGTATGCATATATATATATATATATATGTATATATATATAATTCAGATCAGAATTAACATATAAGCTCAAAAACAATGGTATCTTATTTCATCAGTAGATTATACAGTAGACTGTACTTATTTTTAAACACAGTAGTAGCTGTAAAATGTGTATAAAAATAAGTATAAAAGGAAGAATCTCCCTGTTAGCTTTCTTATAATTCCTAGTTAAAAAAATGCATACCTTATTTAATGAGAAATTCCTCTCATAGAATGACAAAAATCTGCGTGAAATGCTCTTTCATGAAATATAGATTGCCAGCAAAGAAAAATTTTAATAGACTAAAATGACAACTTTAATTCTTAATTGGTAACAAATTTGTCTTTTATATTTTGTGCAACAGGTATATTATCATGTTATTAATATTGAATTTCCTACATTTCAGCTACTTTCCAATAACTGCCCTATTGTAGCAGCTCCTATGTCAGCCCAAATGTTTGGTGCCGCTGGTCAAGAGCACATGACAAAATATGGAACAACTAAAGAGCATTTTGCAAAAATTGCTCAGAAAAACCACAGGCATTCAGTCCATAACCAGAACTCCCAAATGAATCACGAATACACACTTCAAGAGATTTTGGATTCTCCACCAGTCTATGGGCCACTTACTCGGCTACAATGTTGTCCAACCTCTAATGGAGCAGCAGCAGCTGTACTAGCATCCAAGCGCTTTGTTGAACAGCATGGTCTGCAGAATCAGGCAATTGAAATAGTTGGGATGGAAATGGCAACAGATCCAACGACCAGTTTGTCAGAAAACAGCTGTATAAAGATGGTAGGATTTGATATGACAAGGAATGCAGCTCAGAAGCTCTATGACAAAACTTCAGTCACACCACACAATGTAGACGTAGTTGAACTACATGACTGCTTTTCAACAAACGAACTCATCACTTACGAAGCTCTTGGACTATGTGAAGTTGGCAAGGGAGCTGAATTAGTTGATGCAAATGACAACACTTATGGAGGAAAATTCGTGATCAATCCAAGTGGTGGACTCATATCTAAAGGACATCCATTGGGTGCAACAGGATTAGCCCAATGTGCAGAGTTATGTTGGCAATTAAGAGGGGCAGCAGGTTTAAGGCAAGTTCCTGGTGCTAAAGTGGGATTGCAGCACAACATTGGACTAGGTGGAGCAGTTGTGGTTGCTATCTATCAGCATGGATATCCACACTTGGCAGGTAATCATAAATCAAAACTCTGAGCCTGGGTACTGCCCTTTAATAAATTCTACTCTTATACTGAATGTGAAGTGAGTGAAAGTTCACAGCCACCAAGCAACGAAGTTTTCAGAATCCAACAAAATACAAAAATCAATAGATGGTCATACTTTCATGATCAATATACTGAAAAAAAAGTGATGCAATATGAAGTCCAAAGAATACATAGCTCATTTTTGCCTAAATAATTTTTCATATGAGTATAAAAACTATTTGAGAAAACTCAAACATATAATGGTACAGCGTTCAAGATATACTTTTCATATTTAGATAATTCTTCTGAATGAAAACATACACTTTCTCCAGTCACTATAAAAACAAAGAGACTCATAACTTGGGTCAATCTGAACCACAATAAGCAGGTAAACTGGTACATCTGCAAAAAGCATTTTGCTTCAGTATAGACATAAAAGATGAATTTTCTATACATGCCTTTATGTAACCAATAAATGTGTATATTATCTTTCTACTCTTGAATTAAATGAAATATTTTGCAACATATTGTTGATACAGCATATATAAAATTTGATTAAGATACCTTCAGATTTACTTAGGCTATTTTCTTTATTTAAAAAAAAAAAAAAAAAAAAAAACAGAATTTTAAAATTATGTAACTTAATTACAGTTTGACCTAAAATTGAGTAATGTGATATCCACATTAAAAACTTAATAAAATTTTTAAAATATAATTTTAAACTTTTAAAAATATGTGCAAAAGAGATCATGAAGCTAAATTAATATCTTAGCAACCAGTCAGAGATTTTTGTAAATTTAAATAGTTTTATAAGCATTAACAATTTTTGTGATATTTTCATTCAAAATCACATTTCAAAGCACTTTTTCAGATTGAAACTGTAAAACCTCAAATTTTAGTAAAATTTTTTGGTCATTTACTGATACATTGCCATAAACAGATAAGTTTGATCTTAGAATTACTTTAGTTAATACACTCATTATATGAATATTTGATTTAACTTCAAATAAAAAATTTTGCCAAATGACAAATTCATCGGTTGGTTAAAATCATAGGTGTTGCATACTTAAAAAAATATATATAAATATATATATATATTTGTTACTGTTAATGAATAATTCAAAATTATCAAATTATCATTAAAATGAAAGTAATATAGAAAAAAAATAAGGTGCTTAATAAGGAAATTATTGAAGGGAATTTGAAATTAAGTGTGAAAAGCATAAAATTTATTTTAATTTAATTTAAAAAATATTTTAGAGAATATGTAAATTAGTATGCTTTCTTGAAGTAAATAATAATTAAAAAATATATGCATTTGGGTACTCAACACACTCTGAAGTGAGAAGAAATTTAGTTTTATATCCTACTTATCTAACAATAGTCGCAACCCAATAAACATAATTACCCCAGAAGTTTATATAAAAACCAATGCATGTCCAATTACTCAAAATATTAACATTAAAAAATATTGAATTTTTATTTATTTTTTATCAGCTATTGACCTTAAAGATTTATATATATATATATATGTGTGTCTACATATTTTATAAGTAGACAACACTTGAATAACTATATATTTACATCAAAATTTACAGACAGCAACAGCTTATAACTCCTATCTAACCTATAATTAAAACAAAATAGTTTTATCTACAAATTAAAACACGTAAAATTATACTGTAAAAAATATCAAGCAAGTTTGCTGTAGATACGTAGTATGGGAAACAGCAATACGCACTAGCACAGAGCCCTGTGTTCCAAATGTATTATATACAGAAGAATTTAAACGATTTACTATTGTATGAATGACGAAACCAAAATGTGCATTTAAACAGTATTAAAATATTCACAAACCACACAACACTTGACATATATTTTAAATAATTTATTGAAAACAGAGAGTGAAATATATAAAAAATATATTTACAAATTTGAAAAAATCTTTCAATTCCCCTTAGACTGAGATTTAAATCTGTCCAAAATTCCTGTGTGTTTGGAATCTTTCTTTGTGACTAAAGTTTTATCTTTTATTGCTGCCTTGATAAATTCCTAGAGGAAAAATTAAACAAATATGAAATCTTGAGCTTTGTTTAATAGGAAAATAAAGTAAGAATGATCAAGGAACATATATCAATATACTTACCCTTTTAGCAGTTTCTTTAACTGCCTTCTTGCGCTTAAAAGTACGGGCCATTTTACTGCGACCCTTGGTTTTTGGTCGAGGCTCAAATTCCACTTTCTGAGGTTTCACATGCTGTAAAAGAAATTGTAATTTATATAGCGTATATGTTTTCAAATCCTAGTAGTTTAATCTATAGGAAAAATTACAAGCAAATATTAAATGATATTGAAGAAAAGTTTTCGAAACAGCAAATTTGGAACATTTGGTAATGATTAAAATTTTACTCAAATTTTAATCAAATGAATAAGCATCTTTTAATTGGATCCAGTTTAAATTATGCATCTATCGTTTTAGTGATGGATGATCATTTTAAATAATTATGAAAAGGTAACTTCCTTATTGATAATTATTTGAAAAATATATTAGTCTCCATTAAAATCTGATAATTTTCAGTGAAGAAAGCATTTCTGCTTATCTTTAGTTAAAAAAAAAAAAAAGTTTAAGCCATAAGTAAAATAACTTACATGAAAAAGTATACATTTTGTAAATGCTTCAGTTTTTACATTTTGTAACACAAATGTAAAAACTGAAGCATAATATTTTAAAGAAAATTCAGTACTGAAGCATAACATTTCTACTAGTAGAATTCGGCACCTAATACTCCATTAACCAGTAAGTATAAAAAGATAGAAACAAAGTTTGACAAACATCTAATAGCAAAATTTAAATTTGTTAAAGATACAAATATTTGTATTTTCTTAATGCAGATCTTGGCTCTGGTAAAATGTGACTAGCACCCATTGAGTATTAACATATTAAATAATAATAATAATGATAATTAAAAAAAAAAACACAAATGTAAACTTGAATTGTAAAAATTGTAAAACTAAAGCATAATACTTTAGAGAAAATTCACTATGCTAGCAGAATTCAGCACAAATAAATAATCCAACAGAGATAGATAAAAATAATACGAATATAGACAAAAAACAAACAGAAATCAAGCACTCTGGGCATCCACGCACCAACGGCAAGATTCTGTATAAGTGCCGGAACTGAACCATAAAATAACATAGAGGTAACTGACAGGTCTCGTCATCAGGGAGCCTAACCAAATCAGTTACCTTAAGGGGAACTTTCTGAATAGGATGCAGGTAAGCCCAAAAGACATCCCAAGGCCCCGAGTCCCCCAAGGAAGCAATTAGTCAAAAGAAAATGAAAAGACAAACACAACTTACAGTATGGGCTCAACGTACCGTACATGCAAGCACACAAATAATCCTAATGCAAAATAAAAGACGCTTACATACCCCAATTCCGTAAGTGACAGTTATGGCGAAACAGCAGCCAATTCTATCCTAGAAATTACGTCATTGTAACATTACTAAAGCGCCACCCCCCCATTACAGCTTAATCAAATGAAAACATAAATACTATTCTAAACATCTTTAAAAATTCCTGAGTCTTAATGCCATTTTTTTAAAACTTTTAAATTGCCGAAATTTTTAGGGAAATTGTTTTTACTTCAGTTTTCCTCGAAAATGTTACGTGCCTCCAAAAAATCCCCAGCGTTGTTACATATGATTTTTATTCTGTAAAGTTGTGAGTAAAAAATATTATAATAAATTTTATAGTTTAAGTTGCTATGGAAATTGGTAAACGTGATAACCTTAAAGTTAAAATCTAACCTTTTATCATATATACCTATTTTTATTTCTCTATTTTGAATTTTAATTTTTAAATCCAGATAAGTCGCACAAAGATTATTATCGTTAGTCCGGTTTAAAATTAGTTCCTTTGGGTAGATTTGCTTAAGAAATTCCAAATCATTGCAGTTAAAAATTATGAGGTCATCAATATATCTGAATCCGATAACATTATTTGAGTTAAGAAATTTAGTTTCGTAAAAATGTAAGAATAGGTTTGCAAATGCACTAGAATAGCTATTTCCCATAAATTATTTTTTTCATTATGGGGATATGAAGCTTCTGCACTATCCTCTATTGAAAATGATTTATGTTTTCTTTGCAGGATATGTTTTATGTTAAAGTGATTTAGCAGTCTATGCTTGATTTTTAACTTTTGTTTATTTGAATTGTTTATATTTTTTACTCAGAATTCAGCACCTAATACTCCATTAACAAGCAATTATAAATAGATAGAAACAAAGTTTGACAAGCAACTAATAACAAAATTTAAACTTGTAAAATATACAAATATTTGTATTCTCTTAATGCAGGTCTTGGCTCTGGTAAAAGTGTGACTAGTACCAAAGAGTATTAACATAATAATAATAATAAAAAAAAACAATTGTAAACTTACAAGAAGAGATTTCTTTTCTTCTAACTTTTCTTTTAAGGTAGTAACATTGATATTTCCCAGATGAGAAGGATCTAAAGTAATAAGCTCAGGTTGTATCTAAAATTAAAGAAAGAGATATTAAATATTAGATTTTACATAATATTTACATTACACACATTGCAAAAAAAAATTTAAATTGCACATTACATTAACAACTTTCAAATACAATAATGGGAACTACTATTCTCTTTTTCTACAGAAATCGATGTTTTGGAAAAACAAGGAATGTTGAGCACTGAAAACATTGTTTTAACCCCAAATAAAACATGGTCATAATTTATCATTCTTCCTTAGCCACTATATACTTTAAGTTAGATAAGCATTTGCCATAGACAATTCAATCCTAAAATTTGGTCTTCAAAAACATCTGAGATAGTCATTTTTTTTACATTTTTAATAAATACCAAACTAGAAAAGGAAATATTTCGTCGCAAATACTTTTCTCATTGAAGGTATGTGATGAAAAAATATTTCTCAAACACTAAGAAGACTCAACGATAATTCTTTTTTTTAAATAGGGGGAAATAAACAATAACTACAGAATTCTGATGTACAGAAACAAAAGTGCCAAAAAAATTAAAAATTCCAATGAAATATTTTACTCATCTATAAGCACACAACTAGGGGCTTGTGGTGGCCCTGTGGTACAGCGTGCTGCTTTTCAGTGCTGAGAGTGCTCAGATCAAACCCGGCGTTGCACCACGAAAAATGCCTCTGTTAGTGTTGTCCCTTCATAGGAAGTAATGCTGCCTGCCTATATGGTGCCCCCATAATAAAATGGACAGTAAAACTGTGGCGTAGTAGAGGCAAATGTTTGACGACAAGTGCCTCCACATTGGTTAACACGTTCACTGCCACTGACGCTCAGTGGCAGTATGGTGCTACCTCCCATGCCGGCAACGCTCTGGTGCATTGGTCGACTAGGATAAGCTATTTGCTCTATATTTAGTGCAGCCTTGGAGTTTGAACGAAGATCTTGCTGTGGCATGTTAGTGAAGCATTATTTTTATATTTTTACGCGCATGGTTTTCAAATTTTGTGTTTAAATTTTTTATGTGCGTTTTTAAAAATGACAGACAGTACAAGTATGGCAAGACCTTCACAGCCCAAGAAAAGGAAAGTAAATAAAAAATTGACTGATGCCGAAATATTAGAATTATTAGAGAAGAGTGATCTTTCTGTTTATGACAGCACGGACGATGAAGATTACGGTTGGGATTCTACGAGCGAATCGGAAAGAGATAGTGATGTTGCGGTGGACACAATAGAAACGTCGGCATCTGAGGATGGATATGCCAATTTTAGTGGCAGCGAACGTGTTTTTTTTTTTTTTTTAAAGGGGGGGGGGGGGGGAGAAAAAAAAAAGCACAACTGAAAATTCTGAAAGAGTTATTAAATAAAATAAATAAAACTACCTTTTCTAACAAAGATTTTACTTCCATTTCTCTTCTTTGTGATTTTGTCATAAATGGATTGCATTCATAAGCATCAAAGTTAGGTTCACCAGCACCTATGAAATAAAATTATCCACATTAAACATAATTAAAAATAAGAATAACTAATAGCTGCCAAAATGGTACTAAATATATATTTTCATATTAAAAATACTGAAATATTGATATATTAACAGACCTGGAATTATTATACTGCTGAATCCAGATGAATAGCCAACCCCTAAAATATCCTCATATGGACAGAACTGAAGGTCTGAGACAGTCGTTGTTTCCCTGTGTCGCATATAAGGAGCTTTAACAGTTTGAGTACAACAATCTTTATATACCTAAAATTTCAAATAAATATATAAATAAATAAATTACACGCATAAAAATATATTAGTATTCAAAATACACTGGCGTAAGAAATTAAGAGAATTTGCAGACTTGGTCGATTATCTCTAGTAATACTGTACCGATTTTAATGAAATTTGATATGTACATACATTGATACAATACAAAACAAATAACCATTCAATAATTGTAATACACACGCATGATCGTGCGTAACACTTGTTAGAGTTGGAAGGTATGAAACAGCGGTTGCAGAATAAACAAAAAAAAAAAAAGGTTAATTATTGGTGTTATTTTGCAGCAATCGGTTAATTTCAAATTGTAACAGTAAAAATGAGTAACCACCAACGTTTAGATGATGGAATGAGGTGGCGAATTGTGGGGAGGCTAGAAGCAGGCCAATCTCAAGTCCAAATTTGTAGAGAGTTTAATTTAACGCCCAGTGTTGTGTGTAACTTATGGAAACAGTTCCAGGATACCAGATCCATCGAAAGAAAGCCTGGACAAGGACGTCCAAGAGCCACGACGGCCAGAGAAGATCGCCATTTGTCGATTATAGCGAGGCGTAACAGGAGTGCTACAGCTTCTTAGCTCTCTCGTGACTTATATGCAGCCACAGGAACCCGTGTATCAAGGGTGACTGTTTCCACAAGACTTCATGAGAGAGGGTTGTTTGCAAGAAGATCTGCTGTTTGCGTCCTGCTCACTTCTACAAATAGGAGAATCCGTTTATCATGGTGCAGAGAGCATAGAGATTGGAATATGGATCAATGGGCGACCGTTCTCTTCACGAGTCCCGGTTCAGCCTAAACACTGATTCTTGCCGTACGTTCATATGGAGGGTAGGACCCACTACCTACCCTCCAATGTCTGCAAAATCGACTATTATGGCAGAGGAGGTTTAATGGTCTGGGCATGCATCATGTTGGATGGCCTTTGAAAGAGACACTGTGACTGGTGTGAGGTAAAGGGATGAGGTCTTGGAGCCCTATGTTCACCTTTTCAGGGGTGCAGTTGGCCCTGAGTTCATTTTAATGGACGATAACGCGAGGCCACATAGAGCTCTTCTGGTCGACGAATTTCTAGAGAGTGAGGATATTTGCCGGATGGATTAGGCAGTCAGATCTCCAGACCTTAACCCTATAGAGCATGTCTGGGACGCTCTGGGGAGGGCAATTACAACTCGCAACCCTCCTCCGAGAACCATCCAGGTAATGAAAACAGCGTTGCTGAACGAGTGGGACCAATTGCCACAGGAAATGATAAACAACCTTATTTTAAGTATGAAATCACGCTGCGAGACCTGTATATCTGTAAGAGGGGACCATACCCCTATTAACCCATTTTTTTGTTTATTCTGCAACCACAGTTTCATACCTTCTGATTCCAACGAGTGTTACGCACGATCATGCATGTGTATTACAATTATTGAATGGTTATTTGTTTTGTATTGTATCAATGTATGTACATATCAATTTCATTAAAATCGGTACAGTAGTTCTAGAGATAATCGACCAAGTCTGCAAATTCTCTTAATTTCTTACACCAGTGTAGGATGAAAATGAGATTAACTCTGAACTGTGATGGCTATATTACAGCAACACAGGTTTAACATAATTTTAGGAAAAAAAAAAAAAAGCAAATTAATAACCTAATGCACTCATTAATTCAATTTTGTGCACTGTATTATTTTGTTTTATACAGAGGCTAAATTTTTTAATTCATTTTACAAATAAGAATTACAAGACTATGATTTTAATATACACTGTACACATTTTAGAACGACATACACATCATAAAAGAGACGGTATGAAATTTCCCATTCTAAAGAGGGAATCAGAAAAATGGGCCCTGTAAGCAAAAAGTTGAAAGAAATTTAAATTTTAGGATTTTCTAAGCACTATTAAAAACCCTGCTCCAGTACTTCTGACAAGTCCCTACACAATTATTTTGTCATATGCCGTTGGCTCCTGATGACGCTAAAAATTAAAAACATCCTAAATTTGGTGGAAGAAATGTTGCCATTAAATTCTGAGCTTTTCCTTGAGGCACACCATTATTAATGCTTTTTTCCCCATGTTTACTGAATTCACTCACACACACATATATATATATAACATATTTAGGATTTTTAATGTTACAAAATTTAAGGGCTTTAAATACACTCTAAAACTGTAAATGACTACAAAATTACCTCTTCTTTCTATATCACTGAAATTAATAAACATTAAAAATTTTTTTTATAAGACATATTATGTAAAACAAAGGCTTAAACATGCAAAAATGTCAAAGCCTGGGATAACCCTGGCAAGGATAATACTTTGCTTGGCCTTTTCATAGTTAAAATAAACTGTCTATGAAGTTGCATTTGTACAGACCATAAAAAATTGACACCCCCCCCCCCCCCCCTCTGGCTCCTGCAGTACAGGACAGTTCAATAACATTTTGAAAATACAGTTGACACAAGCCACATAAAATTGTAAGGAAGTATGAAGTAAAACATACTGCTTCATAACTGTGCACTACTAACTTTTAATGTTAGCAGCATAAAATCCCCTTAAGGGGATGCTCAGTTCAGCAGAACATAAAATTGATGTCTAACATACCAATAATGCTATTTATGCATAAATTACTCACTTCAACAACATTTCCAAGTCCTACACCTAACAATCCTGTCTGACTGAAATCTAAAAACCCAGCTGCAGCTCCTAATTTGTATGACTGCAAACATTTATAAGTTCTTACATCATAGATTTTTAAAATTCTGTCCATGCTGGCTGTGGCCAAGTAGCTGAAAATAGATACAAATTTGAATTTAAAATAATTGATGTATTACAGCACACACACACACACACATATATATATATTAATACATTAAAATACAATATACTCTAATTTGAAATCAACTGTCTTGTTGGAAGAGACATGAATAAAAATCCTTTGAAGGTACATGAGCAAAATGTTTAATTAAATAATTACTTAAGAATGTGCAAGAAGTTAGTATTTTTTTTTTCCAGCAGTAAAAGTTTTGATGAATTCATAAGTCATTCCTGTTATGTGCCCATATCATTCAACTTGTAATGTCACGCATGTATCGTGTGGGTTCTCACCTGCGAAGAGTCCTCACACAGCCGTAAGATTAAAAACATCTCCATGCGTTCCCACTGCATTCTAAATTTCTGTGGGGGTTAAAAAGCTATCACCAGACCTGCCAACCTCAGTAAGAGCAAAATCCTGCAATATTCTACCGTGCATGACATAACAACATAACACAAAACAGTATAGTAAAAAATTATAATAAAAGAATTATAATGTATACTTATAGTTTATAGGATCTCTTTAATAATATTACATAGTTCAAAATATTTCCTTACTGTTCAGCTCATCTTGAAATTATAATATTAAACAAAAGTTATATATTTAAAATTTGTAATCATACATTTTAACATCATATTTACACTAGCAGGGACCCCGGCAGTCTATATTTTGAGTACTTTTATTTCTTTATAATGTTTGTTTTAATTAATTGCAGAAAATCTTGGAATTTTTGTAGCATTTACTGTACCCGATTTCGCTCGTTTTAAAAATTCATTGTGAAATTGTTCTTCAGAATAGTATCCTTGTGGGTTCGATTTGCATATTAGCAAATTTTCTAAGGTTTCCTTGACATAGATGACCTGAACTGAGTAGATATTTTTGTTATGTAACTAAAAATCCTCTCACACTCTGCATTACTGTGAGGGATTGTTAAAACCGGCGTTATTTTTTTTACGTTTCAGAATCCGGTAATAATAGTGTCCATTCCGGGAACCCGGAAGATGAATTAAAAATCCGGCATTGCCGGTGTAAATCCGGAAAGTTGGCAGGTCTGCATACTACTTTACTAAATATTCATTCAATATCCTGACTATATTATTAAACAAAGGGTGATAATGTATTAAACTTATTCTGATTATTAAAAACTTACTATCACTGAATAGTAATCAAATACATGTGAAACTAAAACAAATAAAGATGGCATGAAAGTTAAACATACAGGCCTTTTGAATCTATTGCCATTGATCTGATGGGATGCGGATGACACAGAATTCTTGCTACAGGTTTCTCAACATTAGGTGACCACATGCTAACTGAGCCTAGAGATGGATAAAAATGAAAAATAAAACACTAATAATGTTGAATTTGAGATAAATGCAAAAATTATGGTAAGTTAAAAAGGGAGATTAAGGTATTTTGAAACAATTACCTATAAAGCAAGGGTCATAAGACTTATTTGATGCATTTATAAAAAGAAAAACTATTATGGAAGATCTTTATAATAATTTTTTTTAATAATAAAATGTACCGAAAAAACACAGAAACTCATAAGGAGTTGAGATACACAATAATAAACTTATACTAACTCTCAACATTTATAAACTTTTAAAATCTCACATGTAGATGATAAATTAAAAGTTTATTACTATTTAAAATTTTGAAATATAAAATGTCTATGTCCTGAAACATAGTTTTATGCAATGGCAACAATTTTGCTCGATATTTTTTTCATTAAAATTCCTTTACCGTTCAGTCAAATATTAGAATTTTTCTGAGATAGTTTCAAGTTTTTGGAGCAAATGGTCCTTTAGAGTTTTCAAATTTATGGAAAGGAACATAAGAATTAATGTTTTCTTCCCCTCCCAGTATATTATATGCTGTGTTACAACCAAATTTTTTAGAGAAGCCATCGGTACTGAAACACTTTTTTTTAATTATTATTACTTGCTATGACGAACCTAATAAAATACCAATAATAGAATGCAAAATATCTTTAGGGAGAAGGAAGGAAGGTTGCAAGAGTTTCAGATTACAAGGCTATTTTGAGAATACAGGCCGAAACACAAATATGAAGAACAAGGAAATAATATTTGGTAATAACATGGATAGCAATCTTTTTAAGTATTTTAAAATTTTTCAGTTTTTATACTTCATAAAATCATATGAGTAAAAAAGAATACCATAAATGAATTGAAATGAGTAAAAAATTATTTATTTTGGAGATAACTTAAAAAAAAAGAAAAAAAAATCTTACCATTAGGATGACCAGTTGCAATAATAGCATTATATGGATTCTGGCACATAACATTCAAACGACCAGCATTTGTGTAGGTTTCTTTGACCATTTTACCAATAGAAACATCTAACCAAGCGATGAAACCTTTTTCATTCTAAAAAAAGAAATGTTATTCATAAAATTCGTGTGAAATGATTAAAAAAGAATGACAAATTAATTTCACATATAGAAACTATCAACTATAAATTTGAAAACCTTAATCTCCTATTTTCTTCTATATAATACCTCCTGACTTTAAAATTACTCTTTTAAACAGTACTGTCCCTCTTAAGTTCTTATTTTGGAATACACATGTGAAAGATTTTTTGTAAAGCTTGAGAAATTGTATTCATCCACTTCTCTTTGAGTGAGTGTTCTAAATGACAGAAAACACTTCTCATAAATTGACACTTTTGCTATGATTTAACACATTCACTGCCACTAAAATTGGCATATCCATCCTCAGATGCCGACATTTCTATGGTGTCCACTGCAACATCACTATCTCCTTCCGATTCGCTCATAGAATCCCAACCGTAATCTTCATCATCTGTGCTGTCATAATCAGAAAGATCACTCTTTTCTAATAATTCTAATATTTCGGCATCAGTCAATTTTTTATTTACTTTCCTTTTCTTGGGCTGTGAAGGTCCTGCCATACTTGTACTGTCTGTCATTTTTAAAAACGCACATAAAAAAATTTAAACACAAAATTTGAAAACCACACGCGTAAAATATAAAAATAATGCTTCACTAACATGCCTCAACAAGATCTTCGTTCAAACTCCAAGGCCACACTAAATATAGGGCAAATAGCTTATCCTAGACGACCGACTTACCAGAGCATCGTTGGCATGGGAGGTAGCACCATGCTAATGCACTAGAGCGTCAGTGGCAGTGAGCGAACGTGTTAAGCAGGAAAAAAGGCTACAAATTCTTGTATTGGGCTTGTGGCGGCCCTATGGCACAGCACACTGGTTTTCGGTGCTGAAGGTGCTTAGATTGAATCCTGGCGTCGCGCCACGAAAAATTTTGTGTTGTCCCTTCATAGGGGGTAATGCTGTCTGTCTATATAGTGCCCCAATAATAAAATGGAATGTAAACTGTGGCGTAGTATAGGCCAGGGTAGGGCAATTGTTTTGGCCCGGGGGCCACTTTGTGTAAGCGGAGGTTAGCAGAAGGCTGCACCTTTTAAAATTATTGCATTTGTTAGTTAACTTTGCATTTCAGAAAAGGTATAAATAGTATCATAAAAATCAATAAATATAAATTAAATAAAATATTGGCAGTTTTCCTGGCTGTCCAGATTTTTCTGGGTGTCTTGGCGGGCCACAAAAAAATCTGTAGTGGGCCGCTATGTGCCCATACCTGGTATAGGTGAATGTTTGAAGACAAGTGCCTCCGCTTTAAAAAAAAAAATCTTGTATGGATCAGACACATGTTGGAGAGTCTCAAAAGAAAAGGCAAACAAGTGAAAGTCAACAAAAGGATTGCTTATAATGGACTGGATCAGTTGAAATCTTAATTAATATCAAGACCATTACCACAACTACCACAAAATACACAGTTGTAGAGCCTTACACACATGTGCACACACATATAATATCTACACATGCACTTTAACTGCCAACGATTGTTTAGAAATTCATAAAAATAGACAATTAGAGTTTCTACTCAGATCCCAAACTAAAATTTTGGTATTTTAAGGCTACATCTATTTTATTTAAGATTTTACAAAAGATAACAGTCTGAACAAATTGCTTAATTGTTCATTAAAACAAAAACTTTCCTCCACAAATTTTTCATATCAATAACTAATTACAATAGTAGTTTATAATAACAGTTTACAATAATAAGTTATATTACCTAAGTAAATTAATATCAACCATATAAAAATACTAAAGTCAAATGTTTCAGATTTACCTACGGCTTCTATCTAAAGTGCACTATAATAGTAGAGTCAAATTTTTAATTAAATTTTATTAATTTCATAAATCTAAATGTATTATATTCTGTTATACATAAACCATGAAATGCTTAGTAAATTATGAATATTTAAAACATTAAACTATTGGAAAGGATTTTAAAAACTACATGTTTTGGGCAACACATTTTTAATGCCTGGAAAACAACAAGCAAAATATATTTATCTGCATGTCTATGAACAATAAAAAAATAAATTGATAACATTAGCAAAGAGAAATCTGAGCTGCACTTTTACATATCATAATATATACATCAAGTGATTTTCAGTGTAAAAACTTTCATGTTGAGAAAAAAATTTAAAAAATAATAAAATAATAAATAATAATAATAATAATAAAATAAATAAATAATAAAAAAATCAAGGCTTTAAAGCAACATTTGGCCTTCTTATGGGCTTGGAACAGAAAATATGGGAACTCCTAAAATAATCCTCCTTTTAAGGAGTCCTAAAATAATTCAAAAAATTAAATCCTTTTTGGTCAAAGGGATCTCTGATAACATAACCTTAAATTTCTGTTTCAGATCCACTGACAGCTACAATGCTAATAAGCTACACTTTTAATCAGTTTTAATTTCAGTTTTAAATCACTGCCTTCCCTTAAAAGAGAAATGAAAAAAAAAAATTAAGATTAAAAATATTAAGTATTACTTACTACTACCACTTTTCTATCTACTCTATCTAAGTACCTTTTGTGAAAGGTTAGGTTTACATAGCACGATGGTAATCTAGAAAAGGGGTTCTCAACCTTTTTCAATCCACGCACCCCTTGTTGTGTATCTTTAACTATGCGTACCCCCAACAAAAACACTTTAGTGTTATTACAATGTGTTACATTAGTTAAAGTTTAACCGTTAAACTGTTAAAGTTTTATTACGAATAGGTAAATTAAATCAAATACAAGAAATTTTATTTTAATGGACATTTTATTAAAGTTTTTATTAATCAGACATAAAATCAAAACAGTCTCAGAAAATAATTAGCAGGAATGCTGGGCTTGTTTTTGTTTACAAAGTTCATCAACGTTTGGCTCCAGCTCGTTCCAATTTACTCCAGCCACAAATACAGTAGTAAGGAGCAATGTGCTGCTTTACTGATAGTTTTAGTTTTAAATCATTACTCAAACTTTTGTCACAGTTAAATTCTAGCACGTATCACTATAATTTGGTATTATATTTGTAGTTAACAGCGTACCCCTTACAGATTTTTGCATACATCCAAGGGGTACGAGTACCACCGGTTTAGAACATTGATCTAGAGCAAATTTATCTAAAGCATGAATTGGGTTTCTAAGATGTACTGCTAAGATTATTCATTATAACATTATGGACTATTCATTAAATGGTTAATAATCCCATAATGTATTTTCTTAACTTATGGTTTTGGCATTAGCTAAATTCTAAAAATTAAATTATTTAGTTATACAATTTTTATTTTCACTAATAATTATTGCAGAACATTACACCCTTGGTCAAAGTTACATTACAATGACAAAAGGAGAAATTCTTATATTAACCATATTTAATAATTTTACTATATTTAAGACCTTCCTTTACAGACTAACAACAAAATAATAATAATGAACTGACATAAAAAAGAATTTTGTTGAAACAAAGAACAATACAATATGTAATATACTTACAGAAGTAACAAGAAGAAAATGGTAGGGCAAAAATTCTAACTGGAGTACACGATGAAGTTTTTTTAGACAATGAAGTTCAACACCTTTATTATCATAAATATAAACCCAATTCTTCTGGGCTGTAGCAAACATTGTAGGTTGATGCAGCCAACACAAGTCATGCACAGATTCCATAACATTTATTTCACATAAAAGTCTTTTAGTAACCCAGTCCATAGCAGCAACATGTCCTCTACGTCCACCAAGTAACAAATGCCTAATAAAGACATAACAGATTATTTACACTAATATTCAGGTTCTACAAATGGGAAAGAAAGTCAAGGAGGCCCTTTAAACAAAGAACCAGACCCTGATGTTTTTTGAAAAATAAGGTAAATGCACTTATAATGGACCACCCTTTAGAAATGTCGAGAAATTAAGGGTCTATTGTTACCTTAGGCAGTGGAAGGGGTGAAGGTCATTGGCTACTACCTGCGAGGATCCCTTAGCATTGGAATTCAGTTCATTCCTGTAATGAACTGAATTCCAGGCTAGTAAGGTGTATTCAGCAGAATACACCTTACTAGCGAAGTGTAAGGTGTATTCTGCGAGAGAGATTTGTGTTTGTTTTAACGTCTGCTTAAGAAATCTGTTAAGGTAAGTGAATTTTACAAAATTTTTTAAGTCCTATAATGCCTGTTTATTGACTTAAACTATTATTCATTACGATAGTATGTATAATTCAAATTGTACAGTGATTAAATGATAAAAACTTAAGATTCCATTGTCAAAATAGCGTGGCCCATCATGGGATCATAAATTGTTACACTGTCCCTGTATTGGGCCAGCCCGTGTACTGATACAAATTATGTTTTCGGAAATGTCAATATTTGCAACAACATACTAGCTGTGACAAGTAAAGCGGTAGATCACCGGCAACATTAACCACAATTTTTAAGTAATTTAATTTTAGATGTTTAAGTTAATAAATTTATATTTCATTTATATTTCAGTTTTTATATATTTAGTGTAGTTATACTGTAGTTGTAAAATGAATAAACTGGTTTTAAAATATAATCATGTTTTTAGTTCCTTTTATTTCCAATTTTATGATATTGTAGAATTGATTTTTGTTCCATAACAGATTAAATAGATGGCCCATTAATGTTGTGATGGGTGATATTGATGGCCCATTATGGGTACATCGGATAAAATAATGGCCCATTATAGGTGCATCAGGTTGGTTATTATTTATGTATATATATTTTTTTATGAATGCAGCCAGTGTGCTCCAATTGCTACTACAGATGTAAGACAGTTATTAAAATGGCAGGAAAAAATTTGGACCAGTTTGCATTATCTATAGCTGTGAAAATTCAGATTTACTTCAATTTTTCTCTTAACCGGACCATTACTGGTGCGTTTACCTTAATATTAGAAAATTGATGACATAACTACAGTTAATAATGATGCATTATGCTAGTTTTATCACCTGGGTAAGTAATGAAAATACATAAATTTTTAACACATGTTCAAAGGCAGGAAGTTTTAACATTGCCTGTTTAAATTTCTCTTTATAATGTGTTATAAACAAGGTGATCAGCAAGTACCTGAGTTTTTTATTCAGTTCAGAATCCCTTGTTAAAGGAACCATCAACTGGTTAATAGTGAAGGCTCCCAACTAGGAATGCTATGCCAACATACTATAATAATTCTTTTACATGTCTTCAGTATATTCATTCTATCAGATATTCCCAGTGATTAATAGTTCTCAGTAATTAACAGTGATAAATATATCCTGGTTAGTGTGTCTACATACTATGCTTATATGCATACAAAGTACTATTTCCTTATTAAAATAACTTTACCTGCAAAAAAATTTAATACTTTCAAATAGGTAACTTCATATCACTCAAGAACTAATTTTTAAGAGTGTATTAAAAGCAAGTCTGACAAGACAAAGGAGATGCAGGATATCGCAACCCATCAGCTATAGAGGTCTGAGCAGATGTCTTATGAGCCTGATAAGAAAATTTTCCTCAGTCCCAGCTTTGATACTGGACACCCCTGATTCCACACATAAATACATTATAAAACAGACAGTATCTTATATGATATCTAAGGTATGAGTTTCACGAAGGAAAGTAATTAGAAAAAAATTACAAAGAGATGGGCCAACAAATAACTGAAAAAGTATACAAAAAAAAAATTAGCAAAATTTAAAAGATTGACAATTCATTTCCTAATGGCAACACCAAACATTTGTAGAAAGTTGTTTTTTTCTTTTTAAATATACACTTCTAAAATAGTTTTATAAAAAACCACTAATAAAAGATGAAATTTTTTTTCTTTCTAAAATTATTAAAAATAGATAAAAAATTAAGAAATATTTTATTTACCTTCCATCTCGGGAATAATTTATCTTGTATGGTCCAAATTCCCTTAATGACAAGTGAAAGCACTATAAAATAAATGAAAACAGAAAATATTAATAATAATGATAAGCAAGTGCTATAAAATCTGCTGCAAAAGTTGAATGACAAAAATTATCAATCTACTACTCCTGCTTTTCGAATGAAGTTTTTTTTTTTTTTTTTTAACATGATAAATAATACACTAACACTAAATAACATTACAAAAAGTGGTACTTTCCTGTTATACCGACCCATCACCAACGTCACGAGAGAGGTTGCCAATTATAATAACATAAAGTCACCAATTAAAGAAATAAAATGAATACAAGATAATACGCACCTTTTAATCACATAACATATTTTTTGAAAACTAAATTAAAAATATTGAAAACTACATTTCTATTTTCAGCAGCATAAATTTTGTAATTTCTTTGAATATTGCTTCAAAAGGATCTTCATTCAAAGTGTGCCTCCGCATGAACTCTGCTAGGTACGGATCTAAATGTGATCTGTTCACACCTCATTGTTTGTTTCACCATTTATATGAACCCCACAGCTTTTTGATGTTTTGGGCATGGACAACAGTTTGCGGATCTACAAAATTGTAGTTATGATTTACAGTCAAATGTATGTACCCCACATTATCGAGATCTTTTTTTCTGTACTGCTTCAGCAATCTGTGTAGATCAGGGGTGTCAAACTCAAAGGCTACCTTGGGCCAAACAAACAAGGTTTAACTATAGGTGGACCACAAAAAAAATCAATATTAATAGAAACGTAGGTTTATTTACCTAATTACAGTATATTCAACATAAATATATGCATTTCGTTTAATAGCAAAAAAAAAAGAGTATCATTAAAAAAACATTTAGCGAATTCTTCCTATCTTATTATAATTCTGCGTCGGTTATTTTATTATATATTATTGTGTGCCAATATATTGGCCGGGACGCAAAAATGTTCATCGCGGGCCGCGAGTTTGACACCCCTGGTGTAGATAATAGTACGTTTTCCATAATTATGGCTGCTAAACAGTGTGCACTTCTATTGGGCCCTTTTTTTACGAAGAATTCCTTGTTTTTGTAACATATTCCACCAACAACCCATTGTTCTGGTAGAACACGTCCTGCATTGTTTTTGTATTTTCTGTACAAAGTTTCATCAACTTTGACGATTTTGCTTTCACCTCCAATTTTTTTACATTCAAGTTCTAGTCTCCACAATAACCTCCCGTATATAATTACTCCAGTCAACTGCTGTATTTTTTTTCATGAATAACTGCTTTTGGCAAAACTTTGTAGATGATAATACATCATACCAGCATTATATGAAACTCAAACACGTAACAAATGATAAGCAACTGTACAAATGACCATTGAGCCATGTCCCGCCGTGAATCCCAAGTTTTTTTCTGCATTGAAGACATTTTAAAAATGTCTCTCTCTCCGAAATACATCTTCATCGAATGTTTGTTTTCACATTTTCGTTCCAGGAGTAAAATACCAACTTTTTGCAGAAAAGCTATGTTAGGGAATTTGGCAGGAATGCCGAATCCCTACTAGTGTAATATGGCTAAAAGTGCCAATAGCTTTACACATGTAGCTTGGGGTTACAGAGTCGTATTGGCTCGCAGTGGAAGGTGGATGATAACCTGATGAGTTTCTTAAAAGTAGCTATATTAGCCGGAAATAGTGTGTGGTGTGCAAACATACAAGAATAACAAGAAAAGTTTAAAAGTAAGCTAACGTTTATTCATTAGCGGATACTCAAAGTAAAACAAACAACATTCAGAAAAAAAATAAAAGTCTTGATTATCACATAAGGTAAAGCTCCTTGACTTCGAAATTTGCTTAAAGTAAAATTAAACGGAGGTGCAGAAACAAAGTTAAGTTTTGTACAACCTGATTGATGCTGATGTACTTTATCACTGCGCGGGTAACATATGAAGATACCAAGCTCCGATACTAGTTGCCCGGAAACGGCCCCTCAAGGTTCTAGTAGAAAACTGCTGGAGCTCAGCTGGGGATCCGTCTGTGCCAGAATATCTTTCCATATCTTTCGTCTTGCTATGTGAGAGAACTCGGTGACTTCTGGAGGTACCTGGGCGAGATCTGACGGCAGGGCATAGTTCACCAAGCTCACTAACTAACTACCAACGATCCAACCAACAACACCAAAAACCAACACACCACTGCCTAGCTGCTGCGGCTTTTATACACGACTGGTGTGTGTGCCGCCGCCTGGTGGCGCGCTCGGCTGTGGAAATATGCAAATATTTTCAAGAGGTTGAAGTTTCGGTTACAGTGTTAACCATTACGAAGGTGTACGTCACTGGGTTGGTGATTGCGTCATCGCTATGGATGAATGACGTAATCGATGGTAATGGTGACGTCAAACATACGGCTCACTTAGTAAAAATAGCTTGGGGGAAAAACGGCTTTTTCTAACAAGCTATAGCTTCTTTCTCGTTAATGGGAAGATCTCACAACATATTCACTTTAGATAGTGCCATTTTAAAAAGTAGATGTTCCAAAGATTTATCCCAGGTCTCGCAAAGAGTCACCTGCATTGGCAACAGGTCGATATAACAGGAAAGTGCCTAAAAAGCTTATAATAAATATTGAAATGGCATCTCATTCTATGTTACTACCTGTAATAATTCACTTAACTAGTTAAGGAAAGAATGATTATGAAAGATGCCTTCTAAAAGTTTTAAGAAATTAAACTTTGATAAATACTAAATCATAATCATAAAATACAGAAAGTACCTATTAGAATTGGGATTACGTGTTTTCTGTGATATTTAAAGGTAAAGCTTTTCTTAATTTATATTGAACACACTTTTGAAATGAAATATAATTTATGAATAGATTTATTATATTAAATATTTAAAAAAATACTTCATCAGTGATACTGATTTTTCTATATTCTTCATGGTGAAAATCATGAGTTACATTGAATTTAAAAAATGAGTACATAATAGGAGTTATAGATTAAACTAAGAGATATCACTGATAGAGAGACAATATTGCAATTCATAAGAAAAAGTAAAGGCCATAAAAGGAAACATTTTCTTTTTAAAATTAATTTTTCAGTTTAGGCTTTCTTTATTAACCCCTCCCCCCTTTTTTAAAATTAAAGACACAGGATGAGTTTTGTACACATATTTTGGGTAATCTCTTAACTGAATTATTAAACCAATCTATTTGTCATATAATATCAAACAACATTTTTAAACGTGAAGTCTTACTGTGTGCGTGGTGTGTATTTTTTTCAATAATTAAAAAAAAGAGAACAATTTATATAAAGTCTATGTTCCAAACAAGCCTAGCCTGAGAATATTCTGCTTAAGCACCTAGATCAATTGTCCACATTTTCATTCTAAGATTGTGTGTTTAATTGATGCTAAGATCTTCTATACAATATATTATTATTATTCCCAGTTTCAATTAATAATTAATTTTCAAATTAAATTTATTTAAACTAACTGAATTACAAAATTTTACCTTTGTAGCACTGATTATATCAACAGCACCAACAATATCTGTTTGCTGCACTCTAAAAGTGTCTTCATCATCATCAGGTTCTAAGTATCTGCAACAATAACAAAGATAAAACAGATTTTAAAAAATTAAACCAAAAAATTATTACTTATGGTTTAATTTTTTCACGTGCTCAAATACATTAAAATCTTTCAGACAAGTTTTTTAGGTAATCTTCAATATTGATCCCTTTGGCCAAATAACCACTAAAAGTATCACAACTAAAAGAGACAGGAGAATACATTACTGACAAATAAGAAAATTAAAAATAAAAGCTCTTCTTAAATAACCATTGAATTTTTATTTTCATATCCATACTGTCTTTTCTTTATATAATATTTTGTAATAACTGTATAAAATAGAAGAATTACAGGAAATGTTATTTTTAATTAAATTTAACAAATATTGTTTTTCAAAAGCTATTTATGGTTTTTTTTTTTTTTTGGGGGGGGGGGGGGGGGGACGACTCATATGAAGAAATTCTGAGCCAACAATAATTTGAAGTGAACACCACTTTGGCTTTTCATGAGAGAAAATAGTTATGAAAAAGATATTTCACAAGATAATGGTTGTTATTAATTTATATATATATTAAGGACATTGAAGAATTTTCATACATGAATAATTTACAAGGGGGAAAAACACATTTCATACAATTTAGGTATACTTGGAAAACAACATAAGAAAAAAGAAATCAACGGAACAATATATCAGAACTGTCAATTGATGAAAAATTTAATCTGTAAAATGTGTACTTACCCAGCTTGTTCTGGTAGAAGTAACTCATTTCTTGCAGCTTGTTTAACAGACTGTCTGAATTTTTTATCTGCGTTAATTAAATCCTTCTTTTTAGACTTTGTTTTAATACCTCTCTATAAAAAAATTAAAACTCAAGTAATATGAATCATACACAGATATTAAAAAGAAGACAGTATATTCTAATTATGAATTGAAGCTGCCTGTGAAATTCTTTTAATAAACTTTTATAGTAAGTATAATTACATGTCACTAAAAAGAATAAAAGTGAAAATAGAATAACTATTTAATAAATAGAGATAACAATCAAAATATCAACTCATTTTCTGCTAAAAATGCATTGTTAGATAATAAATAAAATCAAATGGAATTACACAAGGAAATAACTTCATCTCGGCCAAAAGTTTAATTAAGAATTTTAAATTTTCGTAGCATCTAACATTCTTAAAAGAGCAAAGAATTTCACCTTCCAGTAGTAATAAGAAGTATAAAGTATATACTGAAAATGTTACAAAGCTTTTCTCAGAAAAATTATCAGAAATATAATAAATGTAAGGCAATTAAGAGAAATGAAAAAGTTAATTTTGATGCACTTAATATAATTTTACTAAGAAAAACCTGTCTCATATCTGAACTTTGATGTACACAAGAATTTGCAACTATACTCGGGGCATACCTAACCTGAATACAGGCAAGACACTAGAGCAGTATGATTCCGCCATTGCGATAGAGTTTGCACTTTTTCCTATTAATAGAGTTGATAAAAGGTACATTTCAGACATAAATCGTTAAAATAATGATTTAACTAATAAAGCGTAGACATATTTGGGCAACAAAAATGTGGTGTTTTATGTATTTAGTAAATAATGCGCAATACAGCATTCGAGAGAGAATGTAACGTCATAGAATAATCTGACCATTCACAAGGCTTCGTTTCCTTGGCGGGAGCATCTGGCGTTCAACATGGATGTGGAATTTTGGTAACCCCAGGAATACACATCTGCAGTTAACAATTAAAAGTAAATTTTCAACATTATACCTATTGGAATATTAACTACCGTGATTTGCTGTATAATCTGAAATGTTTAAATGCTGATTTCTTATGTCTGTTTTCGAAGTTATAAACTTGCAACTAAGCAAAACATCTCTCACGTTTTCCTTTAATTTTTAAACTGGGAAAAATATGGCTAACAAAAACTAAGTTATGAGGAGATATTTTACAGAGGATGAAATTTGAGTTTGACGAAATATTCTCCTAGTTAAATTGTGAAAAATAGAAGTGTTGAAAAAATTAAATGCATGTGATTTTTCATTAGCGTAGTATATTTGCATCAACTATCAATATAACTGGTCACACTTATTATTGTAAATGAAAACAAAATTACCGAAACAGATAGCGTCTCCTACAGGGAAAGAAAAAACTAACAATTTCAAAACCCAAATACCCAGAAATCTGCATCTATAATAATAAATTTTTGTATGATCCCATATTTATAAAAGTAAACATGACTCAAAATTTTATTGAGGATTTCTGAAACCTCACATTACTTTGGGAAATAAGTAGATAGTATGTAACCCCCGGAAATAGTAAGTAACCCCCCCCCCCCTCTCTCTTTCCTTTTCACATATTTTGGAGAGAAAAAAAAATTAAAAAATTGGCAAGGTAATTTGTACGAATGTGTGGTTTCTATGAGAACCACATACTATTTGAAATCATAAAATGAACTAGAAACAATTTTTATAGGAATTAAGATAATTCAAAAATTTATATTGGTGTAATTTAACATGAGAAAATTAGTTCAAAGTGTAATGTGAAAAGAAAACTGTCTCCCCCTTTGCTGGAAAGCAACCGATGGAAAATCAATCTTCAATATTCGATAAAAGGCCAAATATGGCAATCCGCATTTTGTAGCGGTGGGAAAATACTACCGTTGCAGGTGTAAATTGGCCGTTGTAGCATAAGTAGTACTGTCAGCTTAGGTTTGCCCCGAATATAGTTTTCAAACTTAAAATCTGTTTTTAATAATTAGACATTTGCAAGATTCTCTAAAAGATCTTTTAAACAGATGTTTTTATACTATTTTATATTAATATCAATTATTTATGGAATTTTGCATAGAGGTACACATTTTAAAAGTCCATACCAGAAAAACTTAAAACATGTCGCTCACTCCGTTCAACAACGTCATATCTAAAAAATTGGCGATTTTAAATTATGCTTCTTTTCAGAATGCCTTGAAAGAGTAGTATATCCCTGCAAGATCGTCATATCTCACTATTCAATATTTAGCCACTAGAGAGCAGAATTAAAATTTATTTTCAATACATTTCAATGTACTTTTAAACTTTCAACTCACTCGCCTGAAAAATCTTGTTTTTTGAGATATGACATTGAAAGGAGTGAGCGATATTATTTAACAATTATCAGAGTTTTGAATAACCTGGTACAATATAATCAATCTGGTACATCCCCCTCTTTTTTTCTTGTTCAACAACTTGAAATTTCCTATTCTTTCAAAATATACTTTAAAAAGATAAATCTTTATTAAAATAATCTTATATTTTTACTGATAATTTACAAATATTTTCGAAATGCAGGAGAAGACCCTACTTCTCGATTGGCTTACTAAGAACATCAGAATTGCCATAATTTTTACTTTTGTTGCCATTTAGTACATCTTAGTTTTTAATCAGATCAAAATGACAATCGAGATGTTTGAAATGCTATGAAATATTTTACAAAATCAAAGAATTTTTTTAAAGGAAAAATTAGATTGTTATTCATGTTGTTTTAAGGTATTTGAAAGCAATAAAAAGGACGGTATTAGCATTCACACAGCTTCCAGAAAACAATGTTTAAGTACAGCTAACTATAATTAAAAAGAATAAGAAAATAAAAGGTAAATTCTATTTTAGCCTCTTTTTTAAAATCTTTTGGTCATTACTTTTTGAAAGACTTTTTAATGCCTTTAAAAGAAGCAGGATTGATGTATTAAATTATGGCAATAGAATTCTAAAGTCAAACAATGCCTATATGAACAATTAATGCATTAATTATTTAAAATGAAAGTAGGGAAGGATGAAGCTCAACTTTCTAAATCAAATTTGTTAACAAACAGTTAACCAAATTTCAAAGAACTCAACATTTTTTTATTCCCTAACTATACAGACAGAAAAAAAAAAAAAAAAAATACAGGATAAGTTAAAAATGAAAGTGAGACATTCAAAGTGACTAATGACAAAATTCAGGTTGTAAATTTTATGAATATAGAACTATTAACATATGGTTAAACCATACATTAATATCCTGAATACTCATGTTTGAAGATTCACAGGATTTAATACTTCATAACAAATCTGGGCTGCCCACATCATATAGTGATTAGCACCATAAGCTTCCATAGTGTAGGTATGGGTTCAAGACTCAACTAAAGCATAGACTTTCTAATGCTTCTTTTCAGACAGATTTATGTTGGCTCACCTAAATGGTGGTCCCATAACAAAGAAGCAAACAAATTTGCAGTCTGGATGAGTGAATATCATTAAAAACAAGTGATTGCTACACCAGTAAGTTAAAAAAAAAAAAAATCCAGTGATCAATTATTAAATAAACATAATGTGGGATTAATGGTTATTATCATAAAATTTAAATATATTGCTTTTTTACTATAACTCACAATTTAATCAGCATTTATTTACAAAATCCTTATTTAACCTATGATATCTATTAATTGTTTGGCAAGTTAATGAACACTGTCTGTTAAGTTTAATTTACTTACAAGTCAGTCTGTAGCTAAATGGTAAGCATTCTGAACATACGGATCACTGAGATTTTAAGAGGCTGTTATTCAAAAGTTTACTTTTTACAGCTGAGATGTGGTCTATGCCCTAAATTAAGCTTATAACCACAAAACAAGTCCTCATACTACACAACAAGAACTGTGTACATATAGCATTACAGTACTTCATCATTGTATACATATAGCATTACAGTACTTCATCAACATAATGCTATACTACAATATTGAATAATTTTATTAGGCTTTTAAGTAAGGACTGTGATATGTATATGTGATACGTTTATTCTTTCTTTATGACTAAATATGTATTGAAATAGAGCATGATGTAAATTTTTTTAAAGGTAAAAAACTTACAGAATCTAATCGTTTCCCTCTTTGATACTTTTGTAATACTTCATTTGATATAGGTGCTGGACCATGATATGGATCAAATAAATTGTCACTTTCAGGGAAATCATCTGTATCTTTCTCTTTAGGCCTTATTTTAGGCTTCGGTCTGGCATTTTTCTTAGATTTAATATTCTCTTCAGCATTGTTTTTAAATGCTGGCACAAAATAACGAGACATCTAAAAAGAAAAAATATATAAGTAAAAGATAGATTTAAATATCACATAACTACAAAAAATATAAACAGTCATAAAGTAAAATTAATAAACTAAAAGTTATTAATTTAAATGATTATATTTCAATAAACTGGGAAAAGATAAATTTTTATACTGGCAACATAAATTATTTAATCAGATGAAAAAATGTTTATAATACTTATTGAACAGGATAGTACACACTGGTGTTTACACAATAAAACTTGTTAACTCCAAACAAACTTAAAAATGCATTATACCATTTACCTACACCACAAAGGATATAATTTTATTAAAAATATAAAATAATCTAAAGAAAATATGCCTTATTCATTCAACTAGGGATGCGACATTGATGTCGATGTTTTCAAAACATCGATTTATTGAAGCCGATTTTTTTTAACATCGATGTTTTGTGCTCGATGTTTTTTTAAAAATGAAAATGTATCATAAATAAAAAAAATTAACCACGTAGCATAATTTTCCCACTCAGTAAATGTAAGTCTGAAAAGGACGAATACAAAAGGGGGAACGATTAGAGACAAATGGCAATAAACAACCAATGAATAATAATTATACGCCCCAATAGTCCAAATAATTGTTACTTACAATAAAGAAAAAATAAGCTTGTTCAGTTTTCCTCCATACGTTGGTTTTGCATCAGTACTTCAAATTGGTGTAAACATATGTAATTTTCTTTTGTATTATTTAATTTGAAAATAAAAGATTTGTTAATAAATTGCAATAATTTCTTCCTCAATTTTCTGGTAAAAGTAATAAAATGTGTAATGGAAATTCTGCGATATGCGCTGACTCTAGCAACCAAGTTTTTGTCATTTGTGTCAGCTCGATCTGAGAGTGAAATTACCCCCCCCCCCCCCTCCATGACTAACCAAAGGAACATTAATCTTAAAGGTTACTAAACCAGTTTTAAAAAATGAAAATTCATAAACACTGATGTTTCAAAACATCGATGTTTTGTTGTCGATGTCGCATCACTACATTCAACTGTTCTGTAATTTCCTGATTTCTGTAAATTTATGCACCTTCCAGTTTTAGAATTCCTCTTCATAAAGTTTAAAATTATATCAGAATAGAAGTATTTAAGCTTAGGTCCATTCAACAAACTACCACAAATCAATACAAGAATTTGAAATAAAAAAATATGTTTATCTTAAACGCAAAACTTGGTACTATAAAACTATTTTCAATAACTATAAAATATTTCATGCTTCAAAGTAAATTATACATTGGCATTTTTATATTAGAAAAGGATACAATTAATTCAAAGTTAGTTTTATTTAAAACTTCAGTTGCAACCCCTAATATAAAAGAACTTGGTAATAAATCTGATATATCAAGACATCTCAAGTAATGTTATTTAAAAGCAAATTCAACTATTTTTCATTCAGTCACTAGACATTTAGGATATAGTTGATATTCATTAAAGAATACTTCATATTCATATATCTTAACATTGCTAAGAAAGCATTCATCTTTTTCTATTAAAAAATATTTTAAACAAACATCATTATGATTTAATTAAATAATTTAATAGATTAGAAGAAAATCCAAACTCAACTATAAGTTACTAATGATTCTATATATATATGTGTGTGTGTGTACGCGTACATCTAAAACTGGATGTCCCTCCTCACCTCAAAAGTTTTTCTAGACCACAGGTTTATTGTTAAATCAAGTCTCTCTTACAAAAATAAATATGGTCCGAGAAGAAAATTAAAATACAAATCTGCAATATCTCATCTGAGACAACTAAAGATTATAGCATAAGGTTTGTGGAATATCTGTGAAAGAGCCTTATTCAGATAGTTTTATGTTATTTAGATCATACAAGCAAAATGTAAAGTAGTTTCTGTAGTACACATATAAGATAGTTAAGCGTATAATCCAGAACTATCAGCATTGAAATAGAGTGGAATCTCGATCGATTGTTCCCCAAATCATCGTTTTCCCGTATGTGTCGTTTATGTCATCCAGTCAAGACGATCATATTTCTTTGTTATGTTCCTGCATCTATCGTTTTTTCGCATTTATCATTCAGTTCAGTCGGTCCCTTGAAAAACGATAGATCGAGGGGTCCACTGTATCCAGATCATTTAGATTTACAAATCGTCAAATGTAAAAAGCATGTGTATGTTTCAAAAAACAACTACAGAAGATTACTAATTCGATAACTTTCAGCTGATTTATAACAGAGGGATATATTGAAAAATTATCTAATAATCATATCAGATCATTTGCTGAAAGAAATAAAAGAGCTCAGAATACTGAAATGTTCGGTAAACAAGAAAAAATAAGTAGCTCATATAAACTATAAATGTCATTTAACGCAAACGTTTACCAAAAACATCTGCTAATATACGATATAAGTGTTACAAGATTCAAATATACACTTACAATTTAGTCTTGGCTTAAATAACATCAAAAATGTATTTTCAAAATATTGTTGCACACACACGTTGTTGAATTGAATTGAATTGAAAATTTGTAAGACTTATGCTACAGCCACACACGTTGTTCAATTTTCTCTCAATCAAAATTCTAAACAATGTTTTAGTTGCCAACTGCTGTTATACAAGTTAATAGAAGTGATTCTTCAATTCTATACATCTTTTGTTCTGAATATTTATTAATTATTTGAGATTTTTAAAAAAATCTAATACTGATTTTTTAGTTATTAATACTTCTATTCACGCTTTTTGTTTGTTTACATATTTTAAATTACTTTAAAAAATATTTTAACTGCAGTTGTACCTGTTCAAAACGAAACCGGTCCGGCAGACGATCACTAAATTTTTTTATTTGTGTTTGAGACCTTTATTTAAGCTTTATTAATAATGCCTGGTTTTGTTACTTGTGGACCTAACGAAGCATTAGTCGTTTCAGGTACCCTGGTTATTTTTTTTGTGTAAATGTATATGTTCCCATTTTGATGTCTGCATTTCTAATCTACTAAATCCTTTTAATGTTTCTCATTATTATTCCATACTTAATTAATATCTAATACTATGACTTGTTTTTGCTTGTTCTTAGTTGTTAAGCCGTACTAATTCACATTCTATATTATGATCAAATGAAAGCCTGAACATTTTTTTTTTAGTAAAAGGGTTAGCATGTATAGTTCAAAGTAATTAATGAAAATACCTCGTTTATATCTTGCGTATATTTGGATATTTTTTAATTCTAGTCTCCTAATTCTGATGTAGTATAAAATAATCATGAGCAGTTTGTGGAACTACTAGTTAAGCCTTTAAAGTATGAATTACATTGTCGACTTTTCTAGCAGTCACACATGCTCACGTATTGAATTAACCAGCAGTATTTATATGTGTGTAATATATCTATTTTTACATCCAACGGGTAGTCAAAATTTAATAATTGATTTCCTGAACTGTAACTTTATGAAAACCGATCGACATATTTACCCCAAAACTTCATTTTGCATCCAAGTGCCAAATTGTAAAATTCATGTGCCTTCTTAGCAAAAAAGAATTCTTCACAATAAAGTAAGCTGCTATAAATTGTTAATGAAAATTCATATCATAAGTAAATTGCTTAATACTGGCCATAGTATAATTTTTTATGATGTTTAACAGGCTGCTTTTACTTGTTTATACTGAGTTTTAATGGAAACTGAAAATGCTTGTTGAGTGTTTACATGTGAGCTTGTTGATAAATATCTGGAAATGACTGGCAACTAATTCTTTCGTGTACAATAATTGGCATAAAAAGACCAAGTTAAGTTAACACTTTTTAAGGTGGCATTATATATAAGCTTCTTATACAGTGGACGCTCGTTAATTCGAACTTTCGGTTCATTCGA
Source organism: Dolomedes plantarius (assembly GCA_907164885.2). Classification (NCBI taxonomy): domain Eukaryota; kingdom Metazoa; phylum Arthropoda; class Arachnida; order Araneae; family Dolomedidae; genus Dolomedes; species Dolomedes plantarius. Next base: position 33,509,961 of record OU015502.1, read on the forward strand.
ACTAATCCAAAGGCCCAAAAAAACTTGTATTGGAGTTAATGTTAAAAATATCTCATTAATTCGAACTAAATTTTTATCACTTCGGTTAATTCGAACTAAAAATTTGACAAAAAAAATATTCTTTTTCCTCGTTTAATGGAGAAAATACACACTGTATTTATTATTTTGTGTGTCAAAATTTCTTTTCCGTGTAAAGAGGTACATGCCTGCATTCCTAGACTATTGCATGTCCGTTAAACTTTAGTAGATATTGTCCTTCTTATTAGTGCTAAACGGAAAAAGCAATTTTCCTTTATTTGGATCGATTTTCTTAGAATTTCAGAAAAACTAGTCTTTACTACAGATTCTAGGGAGCTGTGTCAGTTATAACTGCAGTGCAGACAAGTTAATGTGGTCTAGTTTTTCTTCCTCATTGTGTGGTGTGAACGTGTAAAAATTAAGGATGTCTACACGTGGAAAGTACAAAACCCTAACTTTGGAGACAAAGGTAGAAATTTTAAAGAAAGTAGAGAATGGTGAATGTAAAACAAAGTTAGAAGCTGACTATAGAATTTAAAAAAATGCCTTGTCAACTAATTTGAAAAACAAGGAGTCAATTTTAGATTCATGGGAAAAATCAAAATTTGCTAGAGGAAGGAAACGCATGGGAAATGCGTCCCAAGAAGTTCTAGAAAAAGCTCTACTGCTATGGTTCCAGGATGTTATATTTCGAAATTTTCCGATAAATGGACCCCTAGTGGTGTCGAAGGCTGAGGAATTGGCAATTTGAATGGGTATTGAAGATTTTAAATGAAATGATGGATGGCTTTCTCGATTTAAGTCAACGCACAATATTTCTTATCAAACTGTATGTGGCCAAAGCTCTGATGTAATCGAAGACGTATGCACTAATTCCGGTAGGAAACTGCCAGGGCTTTTCTCTACTTACCTGCCGAAAGATATTTTTAATGCGGCCATAATGGACTCTATTAAAGCTCAAAGCATTTATTCAGATGGAACCTTCCTCTGAAAATGAATTGAAATGTTTACTTCAAATCGAGAAGCTGGCTGAACAAAGTAGGCATTATAAACAGAACCATACATCCATTTTACAGTTTTTCCCTAAAGTGTAATTCATATTTTTAATAAAAATTTACTTTATACTGCCTATCTTCTGCTTCATTTTATGATTAAGGTAAGTCTGTATTGCTTTTTAATATGTTTAACTTTAGATAACATAGTATAATATATTTTCTGGGGTTATACATACTAGGAGAGTTTCTTCTTCAGTGATACACATTTAAAGTTATGTATTTTCTCTTAACATCGGATAATTCGAACTTTTTCCTGAGAACTTTTGAGTTTGAATTAACGAGCATCCACTGTATTTCTACTAAGTGATTATTTGTCTAGTATGGAATATGAATATGATGCAATTTTAATTGACTGGTCTGTACAGAGTAATCAACTATAACTTATTATGATTGTATTGGTGAAGTTGTTTTAGTTATTTTTGCTCCTGTTAGTGAAAGAAAAAAAAATAGTTGCAAACGTCAACATCACACAGATCTTTTGTACATAAGATAAAATGAAATTTTAATGATATTCTAATTATACAAGTTGCTGGATAAAAATAAGTTTATTATTCATTCTTTCTTCTTTGTTCAGTATAGTAACAATATGGAAAATATTCTTTAAGTATAATCTTTGTAACTAATCTATTAATCTTCTTAGTAAATTATAACTAATATAATTTTTTTTCAATAAATTATTATATTTATTCTGGTGTTGCAAAGTCAAATACCACCTATTAAGTTTTTGTAGCTGTTATTAAACTCTTCTGCTCCAGCACTCTTTATTCCCAAGACTGATTGTTCTCAGAACTTATTAAAATGTATGTAAAATTTATCTTGTAAAACTTATCTATGTATATCACATGATATATATTATTTTAATGTAGGATGTTGCTTGTTAAATCCTCTCATAGTACCTGGTGGACGAGTGTTTGTGTGGCCATTTGTACAAAGAGCACAGAAGTAAGTTAAATATATTAAAGAGTTACTTGTGTTAGTGCGTTATGGAACTGTAAATCAGGATTATTCAAACATATGCCACTCATTTTCTGTTCAGCACACTGTTTATTATTAGTGTTTTTAACAAATGTTGTTCTGTATTTATTTTTTATTGATATATATTATACTAAATAAAATTGTCTTACTAACTGGCCAGTACAATGATTCAGACTATCAACTTATTTTTATACAGAAATATTGGCATATGTTTTATTTAATGCTATATAATCAAGATTTCATAGCTAACAAACAATAAAAGAATTTAAAACATTTTCAAATAAAAAAAATTTTAAAAAACATGTTTAGTAGTATCTGATGAAAAGAGTTAATATGACATTTATAAAAGTTAAGTTACAAGTTTTTTTGTAACAAAAGAAGTATTGTGACTCTAAAATCTTCATGATGATACTGATAATAGATATATAAATACCTTTCTTTATTGCTAATTAGTTTTTTAAATAAGAAGTAAAGTTATACTCACCTTCTTTAGCATGAAATTATGAAGATTTTTTGTAGTTTCGAAATTGTTTATGGCATGCATGATCTATTTTTTTTTCAAGGTCAAGGTAGGAAGTCTTTCTAGGAACATTATTAAATTATGTGGCTCCCCCCGATGACCCCCCCCCCCACCTTAGGTAATGACCCACATTTTGTGTACCTTTGCCTTAGAACACTGCAAAAACATGCTTTTGATGACTTGCCTATATTATGAAATTTTGCATACCTACAAAGGAGGCTAACAGGATTGTAGTCCTCTCTTTACCCAAATTTATTTTTGATACATTAAATGAAGATTGGCAGTTTTAAGGTAATATTCAGAAAAATGATCTGTGGGAGATCAATATTTTTTTTCTTTCTATTTACTCTTTTATATAAAAGTTTTTGCTATCTTTAACATATATTATGAAAAAGGTATCTGAATGGCTTATGAAAAAGAAAAATGGGAGACAAACACAACAAAGGCATATTTGGAAAGTTGAGACAAGTTCCTGATTAAAAAAAAAAAAAATTCGAAAAAATTAGATATTCAGACTGATAGTGTTAAAAAAATAACTGTTGGATATGAACAGCATCACAAGTTATTATACCAGTATCACTCATATGTTACTTTATCTTTGTATAGAGAGTACTTTCTGGGTAGGACACTTTTTTAATGGCAAGTGCTATCTATGCATTTGAGATGCTTATAATTTTTATGCATGAGATGTTATAAATTTGTACAATCTGTGTGCTGATGACAAAATAAATCATTGAAACACTGTAAAATAATATAACTTTTGGAGCTGTTGTTTGTGAGGCTTATTTTCATTTCTGTTTTTTAAACAATTATAAAATATATGAAATATAATAATATTAAAATAATAGGCTTGCTTAAAGAATATTAAATCTGATGGCTTGTATTTTACCAGACAATGAATTAAAAATAAGAGAAATAATTATGTTATAACAGTAAAAAGTGTCTGTGATTTTTTGTATTTTATTTCATTTTCATTCACTTTTCAATTTTTTTTTCTGCTGTTTCTTAATATGGCAAAATTGGGTATAGCTTAAGTATTCATATTTAAATGCTTCTCAGAACTTTAATAATTTTAAATTTGTATTTTTAATCCCTTTTAACTTTAAATTTGTATTTTTAATTGTATTTTTAATGTTTCTTCCACAACACATCATTAGAAAAAACTTCAGAAAATAATTTATAAAATTGAGTATTTTCATTCTCTTTTCTCTTTAGTCTGTATCTCTTTTCATCCTGCCTGTGGATGATTGTTTTTCATTTACAAGTACTGAATTAAAATTTTCAACTAGCCAGTGAACAAAATATTATTTTGTTTACTGGCTAGTTGAAAAGCTTCTTACTTTTTATAAAAGAAGTTCAGAAGGTTTAGTAAAAACAAAATTTATGTTTGCTAATAACGATTTGTATAAAAGTTTATAATATAAATTTATGAGGAAACCATGCCTGTTGAAAATTGTATAAAAAAATCTGTATAAAAATTATTCTGATATTTGGCCACTGCTATAAGTAGAAATTTGTGTAAGTCAATAAAAAATCATTTTAGACCAATGAATTTTTTCCACCTGTTTTGTAACTAGAATTGCTAAAAAATTAATTAAGATTACCAATCAAAAGTCATTGATTCTAGTCCTCTAGTATTTGTATGAATCTGTAGAAATCCACACACACACACACTCTTATATATATAGTGATATATATAAATATATCATTAAAAAATATGCCCATTTAGTTTTTGATAGCCTAATATACATAGCATTCAGCAAAATCAAAATATTTTTGCACCATTATATATCTTGATCACCTAAATTCATATAGTACAATCTTTAACTGTCAATATTCTTTATATATTCTTTAATTTTTCCAGAGACATCAGTAAAAAGCTTTTTATAATTTTGTTAGGAAATTGTTTTTACAGTTCCCAAAAAGTCAAAATGTATGAAATTGACTTTCTGAAACTCAGTAAACATCCACCCATTGTCTTCTCATTTTTCTTTAAAGATTCAGTCTAAAAATTTTAGTGATAAATAATTTAAACCATGTAACAGAACTTCTAAATCAGAATTTTTATGTTTGTATTTTATTTGCAACTTGTTATTAAATAAGCATTTTTATATCTGTATTAATGTATCATTCAAAAATGTATATTCATTAGATTTGTTAAAATGTTTTTTTGCTTTTGACATAGCTCATGTATTTATTAATCTTTAGAATCAAATTAAACACTATGACATTGACCATAGAAAGTCCCAAAGTGTATACTCAGCAAGGAGTTCCCATCTCTGTGACTGGTATTGCTCAGGTATTAATTTATACTGTTTTACATGCACCTTTTCCCCCTTTTTTCATGTCTATTAAAAGAACTTTTACTGTGATTATATATGAAGTTAAAAGTTAAGCATGTTAATTTTGCCAGTGTTCATCTGGAGAATAATAGGATTTAGAGGTGTAATAATTCTATAAAAGTTGTTTTCTTACCTAAAACTCTTATGACATAATTTTTAATATGTCATGGAGAAATTTTACATCTCTAATGAAATTAAACTCATTATAATATAATTATTAGGTCATCAAGAGGATTCTGATAGATAGGTTTGCATGTAATGTCAATCCTTTCCAACAAACCCCATTACGTAAAATTATTACATTCAGATAAATGACAAGGAGCTTACACTCATGAAATAATATACATATCATTTTTAACTTATAAATATCAAGGACAGTGATTTGAAAATGTCACCAAAGTTAACAAATGTGAGCATAATAGAGTTGTGTTAAACAAACATGGTAGTTATTAACATATGACAATTTTCTGAGTTCATCTTACTGTATGTTTGTGTTGACTAGTGTTCTTTATTTTGTTATAATTTATGTGTATTATAATTTGTCATTAATATTTTTTAGTTTTTAGGTTTTTAAATATTTACAAGTTATGTACTTATAAATTTAGTTATATTTTGTTTCTTTGTTTTATTTGTTTTTATTTAATTTTCTAGAACATAGTTCGTCTTTTCATCATGTCAGTTTATCAGTATATGATTTTCTTTTTGTTTTGAAATTATAATCATCTGACTTCAGTAATCATGTAAGTATTTTTATTAAATTAATTTTAAAGTAATTTTATTGTTGAATTCTATTTATAAATATTATTTACATAAGTATAATCTCTGTATGAACATTTAAGGGTATATGCAAGATGCTTTAAGTGCAACTCATTGATACTCTGTGCTTTATTTTAAATATGAATTGTTTTGTCCTGGAGTGCAAATCCTCAAATAATCTTTAGCTGCTAGAGCATCTTTCTGTGAGAAAAAAACTGTGTTTTTAGGAATTAATGCTAAATAACTCATATATGTTAAAAGTGTAGTTATGTTAATATTGGTCTTAAAACATTTAAATTAAATATGACTGAGATATGTTAATAGTATATGACATAGAATTTCTCTCCCCCTCCTCTGTCTCTGTATGAAAGTAAGTATGTGGGTTTGTTTTGTGTAAAATTATTCTATGACTCTTTTTGACTCTTCTCTAAGGTCAGTGAGTGCGAAGGTATGATCCCCCCAGATGTTGCCCTGGGGAGTGCTCAGTCAAAATGTGTGTGGTGGCACTTCGCCAAGTCGGGCTCTGACCCTTGCGGTGCTATTATAAACCAAAGCCACATTACTCAGCCGGCAAAGCCTATATTGACCTGGTCTTGAACTTCTGGTTAGGGGACATTAGGAACAACAAAAAAATTATTATCCTTTGCTGCATTGATTTCTACTTTTTCTTCCAATCTGAATTAAAGCAAATTTTTTCATTCCTTTTTCAATCTGAAATGTTCTAACACAGCGGTTCCCAACCGGTAGGTCGCGACCCACTAGTGGGTCGCGGAAGTGTTACAGGTGGGTCGCGACTCGATCCTAAAACTATCAGAAACCATCGAATAAACCATCAGCAAAGATAAGAAAAATCACAACCAATCGAATTTAGTTTTGATTGTTTTCTTGGTTCTTGATTTTGGGCATCTGGGGCAGATAACAGAATCACTACATCCCTCCCAGATGGCTCACAGAGTCACACATGTGGTGCACACTCTGGCAACGCCACTCCCCCTCTCGTTCTACCGCCACACTGTCGAAGGTCACACCACGTGAGCACTATTGTTTACTAACCTCAGTCACTCAGTCTTACTGTGGACATTGTGCAGTGACCACTTGTTGCATCTATTGTTAAATAAACAACTGTTTTGCTACAAAGTGCTTATATTTTGTCAACCATTTTCAAATCAGAACACAAATTGTATATCAATAATCAATCTGTATCTTCAAAAAAGCATATATATATATATATATATATATATATATTAAAGCATATACAGTGGAATCTCAATCTATCGTTTTTCAAGGGACCAATTGAAATGAACGATAGATGCAGAAACATAACAAAGCAATATGATCGTTTGGACTGGATAAAATGAACGACACATACGGAAAAACGATGAATCCGAAAACGATCAATCGAGATTCCACTGTATATATATATATATATATTTGCAATATTTGATGGTAAATTATATATACATAAGGAAGGGATACGATACAAATAAGGCTTTTTACTCCACCATGGACCGATGGACCATGGAGGTATTCCGATAAGGAAAGGTGGGTTGCCAGCTGAAAAAGGTTGGGAACCACTGTTCTAACAACATCTCCATTATGAAAACTTCATTAGTTATCTTATTCGCCTATGTAGCCATCTTGTGATTTTCAGTACAATTGCATGAAGTGAATGTGTTTACCACCTCAGAAAGAGAGAAGAAACTAGTTTTCTTTCTAGTTTCAGGTGTATATAGATTCACCCAATAATTGGTTTTGTTTTGCTATGAAATGATTCCTTTTTTGTGCCATGGATGAAGTTAACATTCTTAAAATTATGTTTTTCATTCTTACACCTATCCTGAATAATTAAAAATATACTACGGTTTTTTTATGATTTATTTGATGAATATTATTTTAAGTGTTACACAGATTGGTATGTCATTCCAGTTAAGAAAATGATTTGCCTTTCATTGAGAAATTTTTTCTTATTGCCATTGGATATGTATTGGATATAAATGCATCACTTTTGGATAAATTACAAAAAATTTATTCAATTAAAAAACTTTGAATTTTACTGGGATCTTTAGGCAATTTTAATTTTATAGAGTTGTTTCAAATTTAGGAATTATTTTGAAGTGATTTCTAGCTTTGTGTAGTTTTATGTTGAATGAGAGTTAATAATTTTGCCCAGATTTTTTTATAATTATTTCTGCATGAGCATGAATACATTTTTTCTTTATCAAGTACATAATTGTTTGAATTTATTTAATATGTAGGTCAAAATACAAGGTCAAAATATGGAAATGCTTCGAGCAGCATGTGAGCAATTTCTGGGGAAGACTACTAAACAAATAATGAATATTGCAAAGGAAACTCTTGAAGGGCATCAGAGAGCAATTATGTGTACCATGTCTGTTGAAGTAAGTTTTATTTATTTATAGAATCGTTAATGGGATGTTTTATTAAATTAATCACATAACAAATTGTTTAAAGTATAAATTTTAATAGACTTGAATCAAGTATATTTTGATCTCTCATTGATATCTCATGATGTCTGACAATAAATTAAAAGAATCAAAATAAATTTTACCCTTTTGTTAAACCTATATTAATAGAAGAAAGTTGTTGAAATTTTTCATTGTCAACTAATTTGTTTGTGGCTAAAGTTGCAAAATGAGTTGATTTATTTTGAATCTTTTTTTTTTCACAGTAGAATGTCATGATGGGTATAACTTTGATTTATGATTGTATATTTTCATAATAAGCTTATAGCATTGTTTCATTTGATTTTGTAGCTTATCAATAAAAGATGTTTTAATTCTGTTTATTCTTTGTTTTTGCTGCTATTGGTTCTTTTTTTGGGTTTTTTCAAAAGCAGTATATTTTCTCTGATCTTTTTATTAGAAATACTCTAATTATATGTACTCAGTGATCATGGAAATGGTTGATCCTCAAATTATGTTGATCTACATGTTTCATTTGTTTTTACTCATGTTGCTTTTTAATAGTTAGGTATTGTTCTAAATTAGATTAATTATTCTTTTACAGTCCTGTAAGACTTCTTTATTATGACTAGCTGACCCGACAATGTTTCGCTATTGCTAGATTTGAGTATAATATGTAGATTAAATGAGCGTAATTGAAAGTTTGATATCAATTATCATATTTAGTTAAAAGTAGATATTTACATAACATTATAATTTTTTTGTTTTGAATTACATAAACTGTGATTACTGTTTTATTCAATTTTAAGTTCATTGCAATGCTCTTGGATATACGATGTTTTTGGTGATTCCATTTGGTATATATACAAACAAATCCCTTGGTTTTCCTACAAGGAATCATGCAACATATAATTCTTCATAAGAAAAACATGGATTCTCCAAATTCAACCCACATACTTACAATGATTGGCCTTGTGATTTGTTTATCGTTATTGCAAAAGCCAGTTTAATTGGAAATTGGAATCGTTTCATTTGGAATTTCATATCTGTTGGTATCATTAGTATACATGGTATTAGCACATCCTCTCCTTTAAATTTACCTATTAAAATTGTTGCTTCAATTACATTGTTTAATAATTTTTGGCTGCCCATCTGGTACCATCGAAAAGATGGGGTGGGTCAATGTTTCTAAGAAGAATGATAGGAACACCATCTTGGACTGCCTGTATATGTTGCCAGTAATATTGTAATTTTTCCAATATCATTTACATTGCCGTCATTGTTTATTGCATCATGCAAATGTATGTATTCTTCAGAACATAGTTTTTTCTGATTCATGCGAATATATAGCAAACGTTCAGATTCAATTTTTGCATACATGTCAACAAATTATTATTCACATATTTGATCAAAAATAAAGTTTTAAAAAAACTTTAAAATTGCGGACTAAAAGCAGTCTGAAATACATTACGTATTTCATAAACAAACACATCCGAAAATATGACGCTTTCCCCTATTTTCTAAGTAGACTAGCTTTTCTCGCGCATGCGTAACAGTTTCCAGGGACCTTGCTTCCGTGGTCGGACTGTAATGCGTCGTAGGAGCAGTAAGTATCTGCAATATGTTGAAAACGATTATTTCGACGATGAAATACGGTGTCGCATGATTAAAATTGTTCTCCAACAATGACTATTGCCACTTCATCATTTGTTGGAGCATTAAATTTTCTTGTATGTTCTCCAACAGGTGTTTTGTCCGCTCGAATCACAATTTTTTGGTCATCGGATGGCATTAGTTCAATGGCCATTTTGAACAATTTTATCAATTCATTGTGCTTATGATATAATTGTTGCAATGATTCATCCATTTCTCTTTTATTGGCTTTGTTAATTTTACAACATTGATTTACTTGATCACTTGGAATTTCCAATGAAATATATTTGCAAAAATTTGTGGTCATCATCTATAAATGGTAATAAAGAGCCTGCTGTATGGTATATTTGTCCTTGAATCTTGAATGTTGGCATGTAATTCTCAGTTATTATAATCGTTGCACCAAACGAAGTCATTTGGAAGCATGTGTTATAATTTCGTATTTTATTCAAAAAATTCTTTGATTGTGTTGTAGTACCAGCGATCAATGAGAACAATGGCTCAAGTGGTGCATTCAATGGTGGCAATTTAACTTTACCATTCAAACGGCACATCCCAGGTGCTTCATTCTTGAATTTTAATGCGTTGCAATGTGTACAAACTTTATTCATACTTTCAACAACCACAACTGGATGCAAGCTATATTCAATATCCAAATTATACTGAAATACAATACGATCAAGTTTTACCAATTAATTTAATCAATTCATTTGCATACAATATCAACTACTGTCACGTTGTTCATTTCGATCACTATATAACAAAGATTGTCTTAATTCCCTTATTCTTACTTGTTTTATTTCTTGCTTCATGTTGTTGTGATGATTCAGTAGCGTGTGGCTGTGACATAATGTAATCTATTTTTTTTATTTTGTTGTGATGATTCAGTAGCACGTGACTGTGACATAATGTAATCTATTTTGTTCTGCTGTTTCTTCTTCTGTTTCATTTTTTCTTTCTTCTCATTTTCTTTTAGCTGCAATTGTGCGAGACCAATATTTTGACATTTCGGTGACATTTTTAACAACAGCAATGCTACAACAGCAGGTCAAACAGTCAGAATACAAAATTTAACCTTCACTTTATAAAAGTCCAAAACAAATATGATGACCAAACGGTCGAGTTTACAGACAAGAACTTCTTACGTGGGGTGTCAGAAAACACTCTCCCTACTTCAAGACTCGGGGGTCATTGACCTTACCCCTCGCCTCCCTCACAGGAATGTTGAACATCTACATGAGAGGGGTGGCTATCAGGGTTTGTTAAGTGTTGCCATCTGTTCATAGATAATATCTGAACAACTGGCGAACGTAAAATATTTTTGACTTTCTTTCTACTGGTCAATCAAGGATTTCAATAGCTTTAAACCTTCTTGGGACAACACGGACCATTTTGCAAAAAATCATGTGTAAATCGGTCCAGTAGTTTTTTAGTTTTTAGCGGACACACATACAGACATTGCCTTTTATATATATAGATATAACAAAAAATAAAAAATAAATAAATTAATGTACTTATAGATGTATTTGAAAAAATATTTTTGGTTGACTAATTCCATCATACTCAAAATTCAGTCATGCAGTTTCAGATAAATTTTTTTTTCTGATAATGTTACCTTCTATAACTTAAAATTTCATTTTTATTCCTTTTAAATAATTGTTTTAAAATATTTTACAGGAAATATATAAAGATAGAAAAAAATTTTCAAAACAAGTATTTGAAGTTGCTTCATCTGATTTGATAAACATGGGAATCACTGTGGTTTCATACACAATCAAAGATATCAAAGATGATCAGGTACTCATTCATTTTTATAGATTTTTTATGACTCTTAATGAATCAAATTTTAATTATTATCATTAATTTCAGGGTTACTTGCAATCTCTTGGAATGGCTAGAACTGCTCAAGTGAAACGAGATGCTCGCATTGGTGAAGCTGAGGCGCGCCGTGATTCTCAAATTAAGGTAACTTGCATTAATGGTATTCAAGTTTAATTACTTTTCTACTGTGCTGTCTTGCTCAACACTCTGTCATTTTATATAGATTAATGTGAATGTATATTGTTAAAAATTATTTAAATTTTGGCTATGCAGTATAAAGAGTTATGTATAGTGAACACAGTTATAATTAGTTTAGATAGAGTAATAGATGTTGCATCCTTTTCTTTTGAGAGAACTTTCAAACTGAAATTATATATATATATGTCATAAAATTATATATTACCATCCATATTTCTCATAGATGGTTAATTTTCAGTACCTTCTACACTGTATAAATGAATTATGGTTCTTTGACATGATATAGTTGTTAATTATATTTAATTTATTCATCATTTGAATAAAACACTTTATAAAAAGATATGTACTGTTAAAGGATTTTCCTACAAAGGTTTTAAAAATTGCTGAAAATTAACATAAAAATATATTTTGGGTAGAGAGTTTGTAATACATTTGTCAAAAATAACTGAGTTATTTTGAAAAACTGCAAGTTATGTAGTTTTCATCATTGGACATAGTTTTTAGAACTAATTAGGTGATTTATTTATTTTTGATATTCCATTACTATTACAAGAATTCTCTATAAAATATCAAATTGTACTTGTTTTGACAATAAAATATGTTTTGAGCATATGATTAAATGCAAAATTCAGATTTTGATAGTAACTTATAATTGAATCTACAGTTTATCTCCTTTTCTATTTTCCTAATTAAAAATATACTACATTATTTGTTTAAAAGAAACATATTTAACATTCACATTGATTATAATATTGATAAAAAGGTTCTTTGTAAATTGTATGGGATATTTTATTTTAGGAAGCTTTGGCAGAAGAAGAAAGGATGGCTGCACGATATGTAAATGATACTGAAATAGCAAAAGCACAGAGAGATTTTGAACTGAAAAAGGCTGCATATGACATGGAAGTTAACACAAAGGCATGTCTGTTTATTACTTTAATAATGATTATAATAATATTATTTATAATAATTATTATGTCTCTATATAGTGTTTTTATGTTTTCTTTTGACCTTAATTATTGACCTATACAGTTACCGATCCAACTTAAGTACTAAACAATTTTCATTTTCATTTTAAGCAGTATTTTCAGACAATTAAGAAAAATCCAGGCATAAAAAGTCAGTCCAGTATGAATACCAACTATATATTTGTAATTTGAATTTAATATGAACTAAAACCATCTACTCTTGGTGACAATCATGGATGTTTCGTATTTAATCATCATTTATTTTTTGTCTTCTGTAGTTTGTGGTTTAAAATATAAATGAGATACTATGTTGATGAGTTCTATCAGAACTGTTGAAAGGTTGAAAGTAGTTGAGCTCTTTTTTTTTTCTTCTTGTGGGATACTTTAAAAAATTAAAATTTGAAAATGTTACCATGTTTCCCCGAAAATAAGACCTAATCAGAAAATCAGCCCTAGCATGATTTTTCAGGATACTCGTAACATAAGCTCTACCCCAAAAATAAGCCCCAGTTAAAATCGTCAGCCAGACGGATGCCAGACTTATTACCGAATGACCGATTGGAGTACAGTTGCAACATCCGTATGCGCTTGATAACGAACAGATGTGGTTGTGACTTATTAGAATCTTCATAATTCAATATGTTGTGTGTTGTAATGGACATACTTAATGCACTCGTGTGAAATAAAGAACCGTTTTCTGAATGTTGTGCCTGTAATTTTTCGTCACTTTTGTGTATTCCATCATTCTTAACAGTTTTTGTTGCCACTCCTGTTTTGAAAGATTTCAGTTAACTCTTGATTTAATAATAGATTTAAAGGGAATACTATTTTGATCCCCAAACAAGGTGAGTGCAAAAAGAAAGAGCTATTCCATCTAGTGTACAAGAAATTAATCATATTGGACTTCCAGAATCTTAAAGCAAAGAAAAGAGGTTGAATCTGTGAATGGTCCGTAAATGGCGATCAGAGTACAATAACCTCAGTCAGTAGGTGGATACAGGAAATGCTATGAAGCACAAATGTGGATCGGGTTGACAACTGTTATTTCCTGAGTTGGAAGACATCATCTGTGAATGAATTGCTGACAGAAGAGTAACAGATCTGATTGTTCGTAGGGCTGATATTTAAGCATTTGCCCCTGCAATACCACCACAATTAGACATATCCCCAGACTAATTCAAAGCATCACAACACTGGATTGATGGCTTCCTTCTGCGATATGAATTGTCTCTAAGAAGATCGACAACACTATTCAAGCTGGAAGACACTGAAGTTATTAAACGTGCACTTGCATTCAATTCCTTTGTTGATCACATCGACTTTTCTAAATACTAACTCTCCAACATGATTGCTATGGATGAAACTGCAGTGTTTATGTGTGAAGGATCTCAAACGACGATTGATCAGAGGGGAGCCTCCTCAATCTACATTCCCACCATTGGTTACAAAAGGGCACGTGTTACCTGTATCTTGGCAATTCGTCTGGATGGAAAGAAAGCCCCCACCACTAATCATCACTAAGGGCTAGAAATATAAGATGGAACATGTTTCAGGCAATTATATTCTTGAAACCAAAAAAGCCTTATGCACACAAGCAGTTATAATGAAGTAAGTCAATTTAATGCTGCCTTTTGTTTTGTAAGGTGGCCAGAAAGGTCTGCTAGTCTGGGATTCAGCCAGTACTCACCGCACTAAAGACATGAAGAACTTTCTTGCACAAAGAAGAATAGATCAAATATTGATTCCCGCAGGAATGACTACCTTTCTGCAGACTTGATATTGCAATAAACAAGGCATTGAAGGACCATTTGCGCATGGAAATCAATGACTACATTGAAAATAAAATGGAAAAAACTCAATATGGAAACTTCGTGAAGCTTAGCCTGCAAGAGATTGTGACTTGGGTGAAGAATTCATGGGATAAAATCACTGACAGCTGTGTTGCCAATGCACTACGAGCAGGCTACAGGGACAAGAAGTGCTCATTTAAGAAGAGCTCTTCTTAAATGAGCTAGTCTCACATGACTAGCTAATATTGCTAGTCATGTGAGATTATAGGGCCAATGGTTTTACAGGAAATGAAATCTCAAGAAATTCAGGCCAGAATTCATAGTTTGGACATTCATGACGCTGTTCCAGAAGATGATGTTATGACTGTACTTGAATAAATGTAAATTTTTGTGCATGAATGTATGAATAAATAAAGATTGCTGTAAATTAATATGTGTAAATCTTGTGCATGAAAAAATAAGACATCCCCTGAAAATAAGCCCTAATCATCTTTTGGAGCAAAAATTAATATAAGAACCAGTCTTATTTTCGGAGAAACATGATACTACTCTACTTATTTGTGACTTTTGAAAAGTGGTTCAGGGGAGACCATTTTTTTAAAAAAATTTATTTTGTTATTGTTATTGCAGTGAGTGTACTTTATAAATAAAAAAAAATATTGTTAAATACTGATGTCAAATTTTATTTTTATATAATTATAGAAAGCTGAATCAGATCTAGCTTTTAATCTACAAGCAGCTAAGACAAGGCAAAGAATCAAAGAAGAACAAATGCAGGTGAAAGTTATTGAAAGAACTCAGGAGATTCAAGTTCAAGAACAAGAGATATTACGTAGAGAAAAAGAACTAGAAGCAACAGTGAGACGACCAGCAGAGGCTGAGAAGTATCGTTTGGAAAAATTAGCTGAGGCTAATAGGTAAGTATTGATTGTGTTTTTTAATTATACAACTGAGAAATTAATTTTTCATATATATCATGCATGCAATATAAAAGTTAATTATTATATGTTTCTTTTTACTCTCTTCATAATTTTACGTACACTCTATCATTTGGTAATGGCATTATTTATTGCTTTTAACATCTATCTTGAAACGTCACAACATTATAGCTGTGTGGCTATCATAGATATTTTTTTATTATAGTTTGCTAATTTTCTTTTATTTTTACTTCAGGAATAGGGTTATTATGGAAGCAGAAGCTGAGGCTGAAGCTATTAGAGTATGTAAGGCACTATTATATATCTTTACAGACAAATACTTATTTTAAATTTATTTTCTCCTGTGCTTGATATAATTTTCAGTTTTATTCAGTATCTTACATGTATACCTGGCATTGAAACTCTGGTTGCACATAAATGGAAAAAAAAATTTATAAATTTTTAATTAAGACAAAAAATTTCTAGAAGAGTCATGAATCGAATGTGTTTAGTTCACAGCTTTCTTAGGTGACCATAGTATTCCCAGATTAATAAACTGACAAGAATTTCAATTATTTTACTGTACAGTTCAATTCCAATATGTTCCAGTATGTCATTTTTTATTTTTAAGTGTGTGTATACACTTTTTCAATATCGTATTCTGTATAAAAGTTAGAAAGCCACTTTCCATATATTTTTCCATACACTTTTCTCATATATGAACTTACTCTCAAACTTAATTTTAGCATTGTAGAGTTTCATCAAATAACTAGGAATTCTCTTTGCTGAATTTTATGCTTATGCAGATAGCTGGTATTAAAAGTACTAATAGTCATAAAAAGGAAAAATATCAAATTGTGTAATGACAGTTTTATTTTATTTTATTTTTTATTTTTTTTTAAACTACTCTCATATACATGTGTACTTTAAATGGCTGTATTTCTGTTTAAAATTTATTTTCAGTTTATCGCCAGTGTTTCCATTGGCAGGAAATATTTAGAAATAGAATATTTAACATTAATATAGTTCTTTAGATTGTGATTTTAATTATTAAATCTTCCACTTTAAAAGTGTAATATTTTCTTTGCCTTTATTGTTTTAAAAATGTTAGGTTTATAAAATCAAGTTTTGTAAATATCATGATGTTTCTGTTTATTAATTTACAACTTTCCTTTTTCTTGATTTGTATAAATAATTCTGTATAAAGCATAACAAACTGTTTCTATGTATCTGTATGAGAACAGGTAATATAGATATCTCTATTTCACCCTGTCATATGATGAAGTGTTTTAAAACATCAAAGATTCATTCTCACACATACCATTATATTTTTCTTTCTTAAATCTACACTATTATGTTTTTTTTTCTGGTCATTTGATTTTTTTTAAACTTTTAGTTAAGGGGAGAAGCTGAAGCATATGCTATTGAAGCCAAAGCCAAAGCTGAAGCAGAACAAATGGCAAAAAAGGCTGACGCATTCAAAGAGTACAGAGATGCCGCAATGGTAGATATGATGTTAGAAACCTTGCCTAAGGTAATAAGCTGTTTAATAATGTTTTTCCTGTTAATATTTGCGTGCCTCAAATTTTTATGCATCCTGTTTAAAATTAATTATATTATTGCTTTTTTATGACTTTATAAATAAAAAGCTTATTTTTACTATATTTTCTTATTACTTTGCTTCAAGAAAAAATAATGTTTTACCATGTCTTCATTTTTCTAAAAATACAATTTAAAAATCACTTTTTAAATCTGAGATCAGAACACTGAAGGACCACCATTACTTCTTAGTGTTATCTCCAAGACCTGTTTATGTACTATGATTTAGGAAGATTGGCTTAACAATGTTTGACTTTGTGAAATTTCTGAATACAAACAAATAGTAATTTTTTTATGATTATATATATTTATAATTGCTTTTAGCATAAGTGTCATAATTCAGAAAAAAATATTTTCCCCCCTTATGACATTATTATAGCTGCAGTAATATGACAAAAAATTACTAGCTTGTTTATTTATTTACATATGAAAAAAATAATTTTTATTTGTGTGAACTTTTTTTTCTAATTTTGTTACTGGTTTTATGTTCTAGCTGGCTGCGGAAATAGCTGCTCCACTAACTCAGTGTAATAGAGTTGTCATGATATCTGATGGTAAGAGTGATATTGGAGCAAGCAAACTAACTGGAGAAGTTCTTGATATTATAACTAAAGTACCTCATGTTGTTACCAAATTAACTGGAGTAAATATTACAAATGTAAGTGCTTTCAGTTTTAAGCATTCTTTAGGTTATAGATGTGTTATATACATACATGCTATAGTTATAATACAGGCATAATATAAATGCATAATGAAAACTTTAATTAAGGCTGACAGCCTGAATTTAGCTCAAAACCAATTAATTCACTTAGATATAATATTGTTTACTAAATGGTGTTGACCTCCTCAAAATGCTTACTGCATCTTTCTCGTGTAAAATCTCTGATGATGAGAATCGTGTAAAATCTCTGATGATGTCCTTTATTAACAGAAAAAATTCTTCCTACTTTAATATTTTTGGCTACACAGGGAATGTGATTAACTTTTTAAGTGCAGTCAAAAGGAGGTTCTGAGAAGAAATTGATTATTTTAATCTTATTTTGTCCTAAGTTTCTGTCTATGATTGTGTGAGCAGGAAGTTCTGGCTGAGATTTGGCTCATCCAAACAACTAATGGCAGTGTGCTTCAACTTGAAGTCAGTTTGATTTGTGAGCATTGCTTTCAAAGAGGGTATTTGGATGACTTTAATATGTCTGCAAAAACTGATGTTATCCAAGGCCTTAGTTTCATGGAATAGAACATTGAGGTGCTAACATATTGAGAATTTTCATTGGACCTACTTGGAAAAGGGCATTATTCAAATTGAATATTAAGAAGTGAAAAAGAAATGGATATGGTGTTCAGAAAAAAAAGCTGAAAGGCTAGGGGATTAATGAAAAAAAAGAGATACAATTTTTTTTGTGTTATATGTACATAAAACGTTTCTTTTAATAAGTAAACATGCAAATAAAAACTTCACTCTACATTCAAAATTTGATAGCAGCTTCTTTTCTAAGACTTAAATTGCAGTATTCACTAAATTGCACAATAATTTTAAGATTATGAACTCTGGGATTTGATATTGGTTTTGTGTAAAATCATAAAAAATAAAAAATTAACTACCACCAGTTAAGAGTTGACATTTTTACTTCAGAAGCCCAAATAGGGATTTATATGCTCTGGAAAGCAAAATAATGGCACACCATAATGTCTGATGAATGAAAGAATAAGTAAAAGTCTCCTTTTAAAATTAAAATTAAAAAATAGATTATTCCCAAAACACCAAGTGGGACCTGACATAGCAACAAGGCCCTACTGGGTTAAATTCCCGCTAGTGAGGTTGGACCACAGCAGGCAACCACTCCATGTGTCCCCATGGCAGGCCCACAGAGCCGGCCCCAAACAGCAGGATGCACAGAGCAGCAAGCTGCAGAACAGATGGAGAGAGAGAGAAAAAAACAAATTTAGACTAGGCAAAGGCGCTAACCTGCTCTGGTAGAGGAAACACTCCAAAAGCTGACATGGCACAAACAGGAAATAAGGGTAGCACCAAGAATTGCATGCAAAAAAAGTGACTGTCCCCCCCAAAAAATGATGGGGAACTTACTGAGGGTGTGCAAGAATGCGTGATCCAAAAAGAAGCGGAGACAGAAGTCTAAAAAGATACCAGGACCGAAAAAAGATAAATTTTTTTTTTGACAATATCAAAGCATGGATTGGGCAAAGAGACTGGCCTAAAAGGGGTATGGTCAATTTTGAGAGTGAGCAGTCATAATCCTGGGTGCAAAACCAGCAACAAGAAATAAATTCTCATTGTTACTGTGCAACCCACCCTGAGGAACCTCCGTGATCTGGCGTGTCCTGTAGTCACCAGTGGGCACCATCCCAAAGACGAGGACCAGAGACTCCAGGGTTGGACATTAAGACAAGCTTACCTAGCAAGGCTGCAGTCGGTAGCTTACAGTCCAAGGACAGAACTAAATCTCCTGACTTACGTAGGCCTCATTGCCTTCTAACTCATCATAGCAGGCCCTAACCTGGACCCTACCGTGCCGCAAGACTCCCAGCTCATCACAAGTGGTGAGGTGTTCGTTCTTGGGGAATCATAACACCAAAAGGATCTGGACCAGACAGATCAAGGACAATTTTTTTTTAAAGCTGAACTGAGCTTAAGCCAAAGAAGATAAATTAAGGTTACTGACACATGGTAATAAGGGTAGAGCAGAAAAAATTGGATAATAGTAAAAGTAATGGCCTGTACAGTGGCGTAGCGAGAGGGGGGCAAGGGGGTCTATCATGCCCTGGGTGCCACTCTCAGAGGGGTGCCAAATGGTCCTTTTCACAAATTCTATATATAATATTACTATATGTTTTTCGGGGAGGGGGTGCCAAAAAGATATTGTTCAATGGGCGCCAGTTATGCTCACTACGTCACTGGGCCTGTAAGTTACTTTTCGCAAGCAGGGGGGAATTGAATAGGTGAGATGTTAAGACTATACTTATAGAACAACCTTAATGTTTGAATTATTGGAGACCTTATAATTTTTTTTAAAACAAGTTGTGTTGAAAGCATATTAAGATTGGTTCTAGAATATTGTAACAAACTACAGTGGTTCATTAGAGTTTCACAACCAGAATCATTTTCTATGTTTTATTTTTATCCTTTTGGTATCTTTCCATTTGGTTCCTTTCGGTTTTTATTTATTTATATTTTTTTCCTTTTGGTAGGAAGTGATTTTCATAGAAGAAAGTTTTCATTGAAATTATATACGAACTCCTGAGGGGATGTTAGCATTATTGTTTCGATGTTTTGGTTCTAAAGAGGAGAATTTTTGGGATTAATTTAGTTGAGGGCGTGATATTTAATGAGAACATGTTTGAACCATTGATGACCTAAAGGTCCATCATTGACCCATTGTTTTGTACTTGTTTTTTGGTGGGAATATTTCAGTTAATTTAACTTAAGTGGATGAAAATAAAATTTTCAGGTACTCATATGGTGATAATTTACTGTCTAAAAATTGCATTGATATTATTTCATAATGATATATTCTGAACCAAAGATAAAAAAAGCCTCTTTGTTTCATTAAAGGGGAAATACCATTTTAATCAGAAGATAAATAAAAATTACTCATTTGTGTATACAGACATCCTCTCATGTCTATAATCTAGAACAAAATTTACATCTCATTCGTAATATATTATATTTTGATTGCATTTTAGGTTAGTAAAAATGCTTTATTGTTTTGGGAACATCATCTGTTCTAATGTTTATCATTTTAATTATCTGTCACTTGTTAGTTTTTAAAATATTGTTTTACACAGCTCGGTATGTTTTTTTTCTTCTTGTTAGCTATGATTTTTAATGGTGATAGAACTTATTCCCTTCCTCAGTAGACATTACAAAATCTTCCACAAACTTGATTGCAGATTATAAAGGCTGTAAAAATAGGATGATATGCATAGAATACAAAAATAGCATCCTCGTCCATCTAATTATTGTAATACTGAATAGATGTCTAGCACCTAAGTTTTGTATTTTATGCTTACAAGACATTTTATGTTTTTTCATATCTGAGACTCATAAGAAAACTTAAGATATTGAAATAAAAATCAAGTCTTTGAATATTTTTGAAATATGTGATACATATTAAGAGAATAAATTTCAGTGATTGATATCTTATAGGATTTAAACAACTCAAGGTTTAAATAGGTTTTGCAATTAAAAATTTGATTGATGCAGAAACTGTTTAAGTTGAAAAAACACAAACTGACATAAATGAAATGTTAAAGGGAGATTTTGAAAACTTTTTATCACGCTTTTAAACTTTTAAAAAGGCCAGCTATCTATAGATGATGATTGATTCCCAAGATGACAATGAATTTGTCACATAAAAAATTATAGAAATAATATCTTTTATGATTCGAATAAAAGACAGATATTATTGTATGAAAGGAAGTAGCTCTTACGTTGAAGATTGAATTTTAAAAAATTGATACTTTATATGATCTTTTATAAACCTAGTTCAGTTAATGAATTTACTTTGTAGGAATGCATTTATGAAACTTTTAAAACAGCTTTCAGTGATTAAATTCTGTATGTTTCTAGCTGCAAGTATTTTGTAGTTTATGTGCTGAAAACTCAAAATCAATTTTTAAACAAAATTTTGCTCTGTATAATGTGTTTTTATTATTGACATTCTGTATTTTTTATACTCATGCATACCATTTAATTTTCAGTCTCTGAAATTAGCGCAAGCTACAATGTAAAGCTGTTTCATAAAACCTTCATTGTCACTCAGGATGCAGATCACGCCTGTATTTTTTTTTATTTTTTCAACCGTATTTGAAGGTTATTTTCACTCTCTAATCATTAATATATGAATAATAGTGACATGTTCATTTATGAACCCCTGTAAAGAGCTAATTTGTACTGTATTTGATAAAATTGTTTTATATCATATTTATTTGTGTAGGTGTAGCATTATAGAAACAATGCATTAGGTTATTTTTGAAATCTGCCATGTTGTGTTGCTGTTAAGAGAAATCATAAGATAATGGCTGGTTATCCTTCATGATTTATCTGGAACACCTTATAGCAGCCACAAACATATCAGTAAAATATTCTTATAATATGTAGGTTATTGTTAGGATAAATATTGTGTATTTTACATTTTCTTAAGTGAAGGTCTCATTGGAAAAAATCTATGGTATTTTTGCTACTGATTATTGTAATTTCTTGCCTGTAGCCTGAATCAACTTTAACTATAAAGGAAAGTTTCTCATTAATTTTCTTCATATAATTGTTTAAGTGTCCTAAATGCTATTTTTTATTTTCTTTTTCATTAATTTTATATGAAAAATCATGTTTTAGCCATATGAATTTAAACTGGACTGAGGAATAAATTTCCTGTGGAAAATTCTTATCCTGCAATAGTGCTTGTTTTGTTGAGGCCGTTGGCAAAAGGCATTGACAAACTATTTCTTAAATATCTGGTCCTTAAGGAATGTATAATTACATGTGATATATGTATACAACTAGTTGAATTAGAAAAAAATGGAATTCTGATACCCATCTGTTAGAATTGTTGGATTGTAGCTTGTGCCTAGAGTTCTCAGATCTTCTGTGATCTGAGATACTAATCGTTAGCATGGTGGAGGGTATAACATATAATTTCTGGATTGTAGAATTAAGGTGTTAATATCACCAGAGAAAATTTCGTACCATTGTGTTCATTGTTTTGCATTGGTTTTGCTCTAGCTGGTAATGTTGTTGTAAATTAATTATATAGATACACTATTTAAACAAGGATGTATGTATGCATTTTCTTTGAATGTTTTTTTTCTTACTGTATAGGCAACATATATGAGAATAAAAGTACAGGAATGAGTCTGTAGTTTATACTGTTTGGTCAAAAGAAATAAAATTTTCAGAACTGTTAAGACATATTGTATGGTATATAATGTTTTAAATCACAATGTTAAAGATTATTTGATAAAATAAAATTGGGTATATTGAGTCTCAATGGTTACGCATAGATAAAATTAGAAACTTTATCCTCTGTAGCAGCAAAAGTATTGTCAATGAGATAATGCAGCAGAAAGAGCAATTTTTTTTCAAAATATAAATGCTGTTATTCATAGTTTCTTGAATAGTGACCCACAGTTTATTAAATTATTCTGCGTTTCAGCAAATTAACTGTAAAATATTATATCTCTCAAAACTTGTGTATATTTAATTTAAAGTTTAGTTTATCTCAGACATATATAGAGATTATTTAAGTGGGACATTAATGTTGTCTGGTATTGTTTCACAACAATATTAACTTCATATGAGGTGGATGGTGGGTTTTTTTTAAATTTTTTTTTTAATTATTTATTTTTTAAATATTTTTTATTATTATTTTTATTTTTTTTATTTATTTATTTACTTATAATAATAATAATAATAATATATAAAGAAATTACTTGAATTATTTTAGGGGAAAACTAAACTAATTTCCCTGTTTCCAAAACTGCAGCAGCCTGTAATAAATTTATTTACATTCAAAAGTTTTCGATATATTTTATATGTATGGTCGGTAGTAATTTATGGTAGTATCTGATTGAAATATTTTATATTATTTATTACTGTTATAAACCAGAATTATTTTTGGCAGTGGAATAATGAAAAGGGGATTTCAAGTAGTTTTTTTTAAATTTTGAATCTGTATGTTACTAATTACATCCTTTTTCTTGGAATTTTTAAACAAAATCAATGCTATTTCTGAGTAAAGTTTCATAAAATTACTAAAAACTATATAAAAGTTTTAATATTGATAGTAAACAGATACCATAACACATATTGGGGATTATCCGAGGTTTCAAGCCATTGTAAATACAAGATTGGATTTTCTTTATTAGAATTATAGAAAAACAAAGTTAAATGCTTAAAATTTTATCCCTAAAATTTTTGCAGTGTTTGCATCTGTTGGTTTTTGCTTTACTTTTAGGGAGTTTCAGCCTTGTATAATTTTTTCCTTTTTTTAATAATTGAAAAGATTTAAGATAAGAAGAATTTTTCTTTTCATCAAACATAATAATTTGATGGCCAGATTACTTTTATGAATCAATTTCCACATTTTTAGGGGACTTAACATACTTGTATTAAATTGCATTCCAAAAAATTTAGTTTTATGACCTATTCTTTCCTTTTCCCTCGGAGTCATTTTTTGGCATTTTTGTGTTCCATCACATAGAGAGCTGAAATTTATGCAGAGAGCTGAAATTTATGCCGAGTGGTTATTGCATTTTAGTTTATCTATGCAAACAGGTATCAAACCTCATGAAATATCAATGCTGAAAGCTCTCATGTTCATAATATAAATTTACTTTAAAGTGTAAAATTTGTGAAACTGAAGATTTTTCCCCCCATTATTTAATTTCCATCAGTGTCTTTAAAATTTCATGTTAAACATGAAAATGCTTAATGTTTTTTTAAAAAAATTGATACCCACCAAACATTTAAGATAATGTTACATGAAATGAACGTTTTACTATTAGTTTTCTGATGATGATGATCCCGTAATTTATTCCAAGTTATCTATTATAGCTCATAAAATTGCATACGTTGCTGATGAATATTCTTGACCAAATAATTTTCTAAATACCTTTTACACCAAAGCAAACAAAAAAAGGGAGCAATTGTATTTATGTTTTCTTTTGAAAAAAACTTTTGATGTTAAAATTTTTAAAATTAATTTTCATAGCTTTATTACTTATAATAGTAGTATATGTACAACTATATATGTTTAAGTTATTTCACTTTTTGGGAGAAGAAAGGAAATGAAGTTATAACTCGTCAATATTCATGCATAAAATTTGTCTGAATAACTAGAATATCAAAACTGTACTCTAGTTTTTGTAACTAAAATTAGTGATATGCTCACTTAAATGCAAATATATATAATGATATATATATATATATATATATATATATATATATATTATTTATTTATTTATGCATAACTTTTGTGATTATGCTGCCAAATTTAATTTTCCTCCTAATTTTATTTTATTTTTATTTATTGGCAGTTGAAATTTGCTAGTTTAATTGCATTTTGTCCAAAATGCTGTATTTGGGAAAAAAAAGTTCAGATATGGTTGTCTTAAAAGCATTTCCCTGAACATGAATACCATGCTTAACATTGGAAGTGTTGTCTTTTAGAACCTGCAATATATTTTTTTTCCAATGGTGGGCTACAAGACTATAAATAGAACATGCAATAAGCATTAAGTATTTAACATTGCACTGCCTTCTTTTATCTAGAATAGGAGTGACCGACTGTCTTGTTAACATCTGGGATAGGCTTTCAAGCTCTAAAAGACCTCTACAAGAGATGATTGTACTCTAAAATCCTCTACAATCAACTAAGAGTATACATATTTACATTTACCTCATAACAGGCTTTACCGTTACTATAAATAAACAGGAAAAGTTTCTTCCAACAAGCACTATCTTTGAAATTTCAATTTTTCTCTCTTGTTAAATAAGAGATTTTTATGGTATAATTTTAATTTTGTAATAAAATATTTTGAATCTTTCCTAACTGTAGATTAAAAAAAATTATTTTAAAAGCAAATAGAAAGTATATTTAATAAATTTATCAGCTTTTGTTTTAAATCTGTGAGTAATTCTGAGTACCACTTTTACCTACATACTTTGAGTTACCTATTTTACTGATATGCATTGCTTATTTGTATTTGGTATTTATATTGTTCTGTTCCTTGAAAGCATCTAAAATAAGCTTCTGAAAGTATTTAATCATTACAAAATGAACTCAAAAAATATTGTGACAAAGAATATAAAATCTTCTATAATAAACAAAATGTAATGCTTAAAAGGAAGAAGTAAAATCTTCGTGATGCTTGATCAAGTTGCAGGTCGTTCTTGATATAGGACACCAGCATTTGTGGAAATATTAAAATTAAGTAATATCATGAAATTTATTCATAGTAAGCAGCATA
This sequence comes from Dolomedes plantarius, assembly GCA_907164885.2. Lineage (NCBI taxonomy): Eukaryota > Metazoa > Arthropoda > Arachnida > Araneae > Dolomedidae > Dolomedes > Dolomedes plantarius. The sequence continues at coordinate 33,535,981 of OU015502.1, forward strand.
GTTTTCCAATAGAGCTGTGAAAACAATTTAATGGCAAGATGAGGATTTGATACCGTCATAGTAAAAGAATCAAAGATAGCAAATGAGGGAAAAAAGGGTAAGGTGAATGGTTTTTAAGGTAGCTTACATTTTTTAAATGGTCTTAGAGTCTGTAGGAATAATTTGGAACAGATTGGTATAAGGATTTAGGGATTTTAAGAAAGACACAGAGATAGAATTTCAATTTTATATCTATAGAAATTTGTGAAAGAGCTCTATATTGTGTAGAATTCAAAGTGCATCAAATTTTATAATGCGGTTTGTGAATACTGAATGCTTTTTCAAGTGTATTTTGAAATTAAAAAATGCATTGTTAGTAGGAAAATCTTAAAATATCTGTGTGTGGAATTGACCTTTAGAATTTTACCTGCTCTTTGGTTGAGGTAAATTCACTAGAGGTGTATATTATGTGCTTTATTATGTCCTACATGGACAAAGCCTTGCATTTTTAATTAAAAAATATGTATTCATTCATGAGAGAAATTATATGTATTCATTCATGAGAGATCTCATTCATTGAGAAATATTTATTTATCCATTCTTAAACGTGTATATTCTATGCAGTATAAATTAAAAATAGTTATCAATGATGATTGAGTCATTATCTCATATCAGCTGAATTCTCCTGGTTTAGATAACAAAATATTGCTTCATAAAACATTAATGCTTTAATAAATGTATGTGTGTTATATGTTCTCTTAAACATATTTGTTTTTAAAACTTTATGTCTTAACTGTGTTTGTCTTATTGTATCTAAAAATTTTGTGCTTTTATGTGTTTTATATACAGCTTTAGCCAAATAGCTTGTTTTAGTATGCGTTCACAAACACTTTTAAACATATTGTCTGCCAAAGAGCTAAGAATGGCAGACCTATATTAAGAGGATTGAACATGAATTAATTTCATACTTTTTCTCTCTTAACTAATCACTTTAAATGCAATAAACATTTCTGTGTTATAATTTATGAATAAATATGTATTATAAGTACTGTGGCATATGTTAATTGCCACTTTCACTTTGTTCATTTACTGTGTGTTACCGAATAGTTAGTATAAAACTGGTTCTGAGTGCTGTATAAAACTGCAAGACAAACATTGTTCTAAATGCACTGCCTACTATACTAATGTTATTCCTTTGCTTGCATTCAGTTCTCCTCAAATGGTTTCATCACTTACTTTTATTAACTTGTTCTTATCCCTGTAGCAACTGTATCTGATTTTAACAAAGGCTTACAGTGCTTTTGACTTTCTCTGACACCTCTGAATGCATAACCTTTATCTTATAAAATTCATCTCATGAAATTAAAGCATTTGTGTCTTTTATAGGAACTTTTGAAAACCATTCCATTTTTTTCTGATTTTGATATAAATTCTTACCAATTTTCCTTGTTTTAACACATTCTTATATTAAGAAAGTGTTGATCACCTTTAGTGTGTCTGCACTATATGATAAACTGCCACAAACACAAATTGATTGTTAACAAATTTTTAGCATTTTCATCTCATTAGTTGTAAAAAAAAACCCTATATATGGGACCATTGATAAAAAATATTTATTTCTAGGAAATCAAAACGTAGGATATTAACATTTTGCCTTACTTTATATGTAACTTTTGTTTTCTTCTGCAGATTCATTTTCAAATTTTTGTAAATACTCATAAATCCTCATGATGTTTATATAAAATTTCACAATTATAATGTTTCGCAGGGTTCACATTAACTTTAGAGTCATAGGAGAGTCTTTGTTTTCTCTTTTCACTGATTTTATTAATTCAGATCCTTTTTAAATAAAACCACTCAAAGAATACAGAGCACTTAGTTATGAATACACATGGCCATCACAATGAGGAGGGTGTCCTGATCATATTCAAATACCTCCCAAAATAAAAATTTCAGAGCCCATCTCATTGAGAGAATCATTTATATGTCTTTTTTTGGTCATTATGACTAAAAAAGACATGAGTATGGTAGCATAAATGTGATAAAATTTCATTTCTTTGTTGTTACCATTATGCAGCAATGAATTATTACTTTACATACTCTTAGATAATGAACCCATAGTTTGAGCTCTTTCAAACAACACTACTAGGTGTAGGATAATATTAGAAAATTTGGCATCAATTATTGGGTTATCTCATGTTATATGATAAAAATCATACAGTAACATTTAATTTAAATAGTTTGTTTAAAGACAGTGCTGTATGGTTTTAATGCTCTTAATTTAGAGTTAGGGTATAATTAGTTTTGACTGTGTCCTTATTTGTCTCTTATGTACTTTGCACATATATTTGTGACGTAGATCGAAACGTAGCAAAAATTTCCGTGATGAATTGTTCTAATGTGTGTATTATCTTAGGGAAAACTTTGGGCTTACACAATCTGCTTCAGCTACACTCATTAAGTCTGACACCATCAAATTTGTCTGTATTAGTTGTAAGTAATGAAAAGGCTGACGATTTTATAAATTGGCTAATTACCTTATTAATAAGTATCACTGAATTAAAAAGTATAATACTGCATTAATTTTTATTAATACTAATGATTTCTTTCTCTTATATATGTATAATATATATATTTAAAGAGCAAAGCTAACCCACATTTTTTCCCAATTTGATCAGAGCATCCCCTCTTTTAGTAATTTTGTGATGGTGCTATTATCAAATATAATTAAAAGATGATTGAAAAATATGTAAAAGGAATTATAGTTTTAGTTAAAATTGTGGTATGAGGTAGAAGTGAATGACCTGAAATTTTAAGACTGCACAGCTCAAACAAAAAGAAAGAAAAAATTATGAATTTTGTTGTTAAAGGTATTAAGTATATTATCAATTCAAAATTGTGTAACATGAGATGCACATGTACAGCTAAATAACAGCGTTTAAATAATCCTTCACTGTTTGTGTGTATATACAAAGGCTGTTAAATTTCATTTATAGGTAAATATTTACACCTTCAGTGTGCCGAGGACCTTTGGTACGTTTCTCCCTTGTTATGGGCTCCTTAGCAAGGCATAGGCAATAAGTACACTGCACGAGAAAGAATTCTAAGTGCAAAATAAGGGTGTTATTCTTATATTTGGTCATTAGTTTATAGGTTTTTTTAAATTTTGCTGTCATAGATTACACTTTTTGGTTCTTCGGGAGATTGTTCTTACTAAATTTTATTTCAAATACATATTTTTATGTTACATACTTCTGTAGACATTTTATTGAAAATTTTATTAATGCTTTACTTCAACTGAGCTTGAATATACATTTGTTACTCATGATTTAGCTGTAATTTTAAACACATACATTCTAGCATAATTATGGATTATTTTATATAGTGTTAGAACTGATAAAATCATAAAATATATGAAGTCTAAAGAAAGGAATACATTAATATTATGTTTATTAAACAGTGGGAATATTTTCCCTTTTTTTCTGTGAAAATTGAAAACATTGGTGAAAAGAAATTATTTACAATACTTATATCATTGGAAAATATTATGTAAAATATGTAGATATGCTATTAATAATAGTTTGTGTACCATGTATTCTTATAGTCATTGAAATCAATGCAAAATGTCCATTTTTAATTACCTGTTTTCTTCATTTGACTAACATGACTTTGCTTCTGCTTTACCCTTATAAAATGTATCCCTAAGTGTTAATCTTCCAATGTCTGTAAAAGCTATTATTCTGTTAGGACACTGTGAAACATCCCTTTTTGTACACATTACTTATTTTTTTTAAAACTGTATTTTTGATTTGTAAAAGTTTTTGTTTTCTCTTTTATTTTATATGTATAACATATTCGTATGAAATATCAAAAATGTCTTGATCAGATTTGTCATAACTATATATATAGTATTGATAAATAGCCTATATTGTTAATTACTTCATAATTTATATTTTATATATATAAAAAGTATGCAATGAATTATATTGTTAACCAATTCACTAAAAAATATTAAAACTTACCTGGTGAATGTTTTATTTGTTTATAGATACTTGATAAATTTTTAAATTGGAATAAAATAATCAAAATTGAAATGTTCCTGTAGATTATTTGTCTGTAAATATTCAGATGCTTAGGCACTGCTCTACAATTGTGATTTATACTTATGTTTCTCAGCTGATGATCAGAGATCTCATTCTGTAATCAGGGAGAGTAGGGTAAAGTAAATTGATTATTTTACACTGAAAAAGTTATCTATTTTTGAATTTTCTATAAATTATGTGTACAGTATAAATATGCTGTATGATATATGTAAATTGGTTCACTTTGCAGTTTTCTCATACTTTATTTTTTTCTGTTTTCTTGAATTGATTAATCATGCATTATGTGGTGCTTAATTATATAAGCCTTTTTTGATCTTTCTATGATTTGTTTTTTCTTATTCCTTTTGTTGCTGTCAGTTTGAGCTCAATATTTGACCCATACATTAGATCTATTTTTGGACAGTTTGAGTAATCATGGAAGAAATTTTTTTTCAAACATTGTTGATTTACCATAGCAATCCTTTTATTATAATTAATGGTTTAGCTATGCACTGAAAACTTGAGATCTATTACATTACTTAACGTATGTATCATTTCAATTATTTTTTCAGTTGTTTACTTAGCTGATTGAATTTGTCTGTACTTCCTTTAAATTTACTTTTGTTATGTAAACAATTTTCTCCTTTTGAATGACCTTTATTGTTGTATTCTACATATATAGAAACTGATGGAAGTAATTAATTGCTTATGACAGTTATCTCAGTTAAGGCTCATTATATGTAGAGGAGCCCAACAATGGCTGAACGTTAAGGGATGCTAGCCTTCAGTACTAGTGTGCAAGCTCAAATCCCACTATTGGTCTGGATGTTGGTAGCCATTCAAAGTCTGCTTTAAAACGGTAGGTCCTCTCCTATTTAGCTCATGTATGACTGTAGCTCTTAAAAACCAACCAACCAACCAACCAACCACCAAAAGAAGAAAATTCAGCAAGAGATATCTGAATATTTTTTGTTGCTTAGGTTATTTTATTAGTGTGATCAGTAATTGATTTTGAAACATCTGTAATATATGTGCATGGTGAACTGTATGTTAAATCTGTAGTTTAATAGTCTATAAGGTAAGTCAAGGAAAAAGTCATTCTATGAATTTTAGTCATGAGAGAATTTTTTTTTGAATGTGTACTGTAGTTATAAATTTTTATTTTTCTGGAGATCTGTGAAAACAATCAGCTGAGAAACATTGAGAATATTGGCAACTTTGCTGTCGTCCATATATTTTTGAGCTGAAACGTAGTGAACTTATTGGCCTTTATATGCAAAATTATTAGACAATCTTGTACTATTTTTAGAACTATCTCTGTAAGTATGAATTTTTTAATCTATTTGTTGTTATAAATGAATAAATTTTCTTTTGTGCTGTAATTGTGTTTAAAATCATTTTCATCTTGCTTGTGTTATGTTAGTTGGTATGTGCTAATATTAGCACTATAAAACTAAAGTCATGATAATTTTTTTAAATTGAGGATTTTTTAAATTCTTTTGTTAACTATAATAATAAAAAATATTTTGGATACATAGATGCCATAAAGTAATTGTTAATTTTGTCACAAAACTGAACAGAGTTTTTCATTTAGTGCTGGTTTTTTCAACTTTTTGCTTGAGACTCAGACTTCCAAATTTTTCCCAGAGCATCCGTAGATATATATATATATATATATATATATATATATATATATATATATGGAACCTGTTGTATAATCTTTAGATTGTGTATAATGTGATAACTAAGGTTTCAAAAAATTTATAATTTTAATTATTTATAAGTATTCAAAATGGATAAAGGATAATTACATAAAATTCATCTCGCGTAATTTTCTCTCTAAAATACTAGACGTGTTTCAATGTTAGCTTCAATTTGATAATTTTGTAACCATGGCAATAATTTATTTGAAAAGAGACATTTAATTCGGAATCTAAATGTAATCTGTTACATGATTTACATACTTATGCAGTACTCATTATAACATCTTTCATCAAAACCAGATTAGCATGAAGTTGTAGTGATACATGCAGTACAGAACTAGGCATAAAAGCCTGATGTTCAGTTTATTTCTTCTATACATCCGGACTTTTGAAGTTTAACTTTTAATACTGCATTGCATGAAGTAAGCTGTTGATGAAAAAACAACTAAGAGCAAATTTATAATGTTTTTCGTACATTAAAAAATACAGTGATTTCCACTTATAAGAATCACGTTTGTTATTACTGTTTTTGATTCTTATAAGCGGTTGATTCTTATAGCCGAAATTTAGGTTTTTGGACAGGCACCCACCCACCCATATATACATATATTAGATAATTTACCATAAAGTACTCTTTAATTTACATTAATTATCTTTTATTAAAATTATTTTTTATAATTTAAAAAATACAACTTAATTTCTAGAGTTATAAGTAGATACACATAATTATAGTAAGAGAAGAAAAATTCCAATATTTGTACAACATACCTGCTTAACAGTTTTAACATTTCAACTACAGGAAGGGAGCAAGAAAAAGTGTTCTATGGTAGTTTGACTTAATGAAGTTTTCAGGAGGCTGTTTATACCTCTTTCAATACCAATAGTCTCAGACAAAGATTTACCTTCTAGCTTACGTTTCACGGTTTGATAACGTGCTGAATCTACTAATGTCACGTTTGCCTAAGTCATAGTGGACACTTCGAAGATTTATTTGTTTCAGGGTCCAGGAAGCCGAAACCAGGATATGGGAGGTGGGAAAAAAAGAGTCCCTGTCTTTGTTTGCCAGTGGAGAAAAATTAATCGGACCCGGGCAGGTAAAGATGCCCCCGGGTCAAGCTAATAGGACAGTGATGTGCTAAAGCTTTTAACATGAAACTATTATGTTATGTCTTATGTCTAACAAAAAAAGGAACGCATTTTACGTATGTCATCCCATCTTATCACTCTTTCTTTAAAAAAAAAATAAAGAAAGAACTTCGTGCCTTTTGAGGGTTTAAGTGGCTGTTTTTGAAAAATGAAATGAAAGCGAAGAGTGTAAGCTGATTCTTAAAACCGGTGGATTGATTCTTTAAAGCGAAAATTTTAACATGGAAATAATACTTTTGTTTTTGCGATATTGATTCTTATAAACGGTTGATTCTTATAACCACTGATCACTATAAGCGGTGGTTACTGTACTTCCTAGAAGGCCTATGTTACTGCTCATCAATATTTTTCACTGTACCCCTGAACTGCCGTTTCGGCTCCCTAGTGTGCCGATCTGCCCGGGTTAAAAACCACTTGTATTCCGGTAATAATAATGTACAAAGATTAATTTATTTTGTAGAGAATTTTTGTTATTGAAACTGACCAATTCGTTTCTTCTTTCAACAACAGGAGGAACTCTTTTATTTTAATTAATTTGAAAACTTTAAATTCGGACGTGGCAAAGATAGCGAATTCCCACGGACAATTTGTAAGTTTAGGCCCACTAATTTTATCTTGAATACAAGTCAAAACGCTTTCATTAATGTTATAGCATATTACAAGTGTCCTCTGGACTTGCGCTGAAGGACTAGTGCCCTCTCTGCCGCCCTTCCTTCGTTTGCTACGTCGCTGAAATAATAAAAGGGAATTTACTTAATTTGTCAGAGTCTTTGGTTCAGTTTTCTCGAAATGCCGTCTACAGTTACGAAAGAAAATCGGGCATAAGGGCCTGTTCACATAGGAGTCCGGTAGTGGAGCGTTAAAGTATTGAAATATATTTAACCAATGACAAACCTCCAAACGATTAGCAACAAAATTTTTAACGCCTATGATTGGTTTATTTTCGTCTCAACGTCATCTTTCGTTTAACGCTCCGCTACTGGACTCCTATGTGAACAGGCCCTAAGTCTGTGTAGGACTAAAATTTTCATCCTAGAGTAATAGGCAAAAATAAACCTTTCCTTTTTTAATCCTGCAGAATTTGAATATTGTAAACAACAGTAGGATATCTATCGCTCTCCTTTTTTTTTTCAAGAAGAGTTTTGTGTTGTGTTGTTTTAGATCAGGGGTGTCCAACCCTCGGCCAAAAGCAAGTATTAGTGCGGCCCAGAAAGAGCTCAAAGCTAAAAAAAAATATCAGTAGCCCGCCTCGACGATGATGGCAGGCGGTCATTACAGATCCCGCTTTGTTCATTCAACAAATCGACCATACATCATTTGAAATATTTTTAATTCTATAAAGAATTTCGTATGTAATTTCTGTATATTAATTTCATTACAAAAATAAAATGTGAAGTTTTTACAGATTTAACATTTCATATTTGTAATGATATTAAAATTAGTATGCACAAGAGAAGCACACTAAGGGTCAAATTAGAACCAAAATATCGGATGAACATCTTGAGAACTCCCTGAGAATTGCCACCACTTCAATTGATCCAGATATTGATGCATTAGTGTCTCAAATTCAATGCCAAATATCACATTAGTTTTATGATTCCTATAGTTATCTAATAAAATTTATAATGAAATAAATATGTTAACTATATATTATATTTTTTTTACTCATCAACTATTTTTAATGTTCGGTATACTTTTGTGCGACCCAAAACAATTCGTCTTCTTTCAATGTGGCCCAAGGAAGCTAAAAGATTGGACACCCCTGTTATAGATAGAGCAAGAGAGCGACCTGCTTGTTACAATTGGGTGTTTGCAGACTGTGGACCATCAACGAATTTTATACTTCCTATTGGATCTGGAAAACATTAGTACATTCTGCTGAAAAGGAGAGAAATTATATTTGGGGAGGGGGGGGGGGGGGTAAATTAACCCTATGCTGAGCTAGGCTCACCCTAAAACCCTTGTGCAAAACATAGGTAAAAAAAATTTGCCAAAAAGAAAAAAAAACAGTAAAACCCTGTATCTTCCATTCTTAATCATTTTATATGCAAATCCGTAAAATAACCAACTGCAGTCGACCTTCGAAAGGCCCGTGGATAGATATTATCTGTGAGTTGGATTGTGACGAGCTCCTGAACTGAATTTTTAGTCCTGGCCGTGAGAATCTTACCTCTCTTAGGCCGTCTGCACACGGAGCAACTCAAAAGAAACTGATAACTGACTCCAATCACAAACCAGTCCGTGATGAGTCGTAACCTATGTAATTGAATGGAGCCACGCACACGGCGCAACTGGTTACAAACCCGTCCGGACGGGTCATCACGGACTGGTTTGTGATTGGAGTCAGTTATCAGTTTCTTTTGAATTGCTCCGTGTGCAGACGGCCTTAGACTCGTCGAGGTGGACTGAAATTTTGATTGCCACGTTTTTAAAATTTTACTCTTGAAATTTTTACGGAAAAAAAATTTGAGACTAAATGAACCCTTAGAAATATTTAAATATCACGCGCATTTTAATTTGGTTTTATATTACAAAATGTTTCCTCAGAGGAATAAAAGAAGGAATATTTTTATGCTGAGAAAACGCATCATCAGCAAGTAATGGGATTTGTCAGCATGTTAATGTAAACGGTGCGATAGCCGGAACGATTGGTGATAAGTATTAAATATTGCAAAGTAGGGTGTCAGGTTCTTTTTTTTAATCTCTTTGTACAAGATATAGACGATTCAAACTCATTTAAAATGTTAGAAAGTGTTGTGAGGACACCTATGTGTAAGTCCGACGTTTAAAATTTCTTTATTTTTTTAATTGCTAAAAATTTATAGATAGTTGATTTCCTATAATTCTGTTTGTAGGGTCTTACGGGTAATTTTCATAACTCATTTCGAAACATTTACTCTGCAGATGTAAATTGGTCAAATGTGTTCTGAACATCTATAAACATCACTCCAAAGCATTGCAAAGCAGTGATTCTATATATTTCTTCGACCTTTGTAATCAATTTCCATTGAAGAAACGTATAGGCTGCTAAATTGTTATTCACATAAACTGAAAATCATCAAAAACCGTTTTAACACAAAAATTCATGTGTGCACTCCGTGTGAACTTGAGGCTTATGCGTTTGCGTTATCGATTAAAATCACGCTCAAATTTTAAGCTTTCTAGGAAGTGTAGTTTTTTCGTTTCTGTTTTAAAATCTGTTTTCATATAAATATGTTGAATGAAACTAAGGTAACTGGGGGGGGGGGGGTTTAAACCCCCCAACTTAATTTGAAATAAATTAAAACGTTAATAGAAGTTCAGTTAAAATCGGAAAATTGTAGAAAACTTTTAAGAAAGTTGGTTTTTTCCCCGCTTTTTCAAACTGTGAAACTGAAGATTCCGATTACTGTAAAATCTCGACTATAATACGCACCCGAGTATAATACGCATGCATGATTTTGCGCGAAATTTTCGGAAAAAATTAAAATTCGACTACAATACGCACCCATAACTTTTCAATATTTTATTTAAAAATTGCACAACTATTTATTAACATAAATAAAATTTGTAATAAATAGAAACGAAAATGCCAAATTCGGTAGAAAAAAAATTTTAATTGTTAATTCAATACAAACAATACTGTGAAATTATCAGTCTTAATCACTTTCACTAGAATACAGCTCATCTATTGTTGTTGCGTCCATGTCACAATTATTGTTGCCGTCGTAATATATATCGCCATCATCATCCTCACTTGACGATACGAACTGTGAGTTCCGTTTGTTTAAAAGGAATACCTGCTTAGTAAACGGGTGGATGAATCGCGGAGTGCAGATGTGCACGCACCCGTGTTGCGACAATGTCTTGCTGCTGCTGTAAGTTCGTTTATACAATGTTTAAAACTACTTTTTTTTTTGTACGCGAGTATAATACGCACCCTCATTTTTAACCCCCTCAGACTAAAGTGTGAAAAAAAAATGCGTATTATACTCGAGATTTTACGGTATGTCTTTAGCCTTAACATAGTTTTTAACAATGATATGATCCATAGCAAAAGTTCGATGCTATATTTTTTTTCTCATTTTATTTATATTGTTTATTTTTCTCATTGCATAACTTTTGAATACTACTCAAATATCAATTCTATTGTTATTCAATTTCATAAAAATCATAATATTTCATATTTTAAGGACCTTCTGGCAGTCGAAGCACTGAGGAGGGCCCTAACTGAATTCAATTCATGCCCCCCCCCCCCAAAAAAAAAAAAAAAGTTAGAAGCCTATGCATACAGATAATTTCAATTGTTTCATCTTTTATAAACTTTTGAGCGCCCTACCTTGGAAGTATTTATACAAATGTTGTTTTTGCATTAATGTAGTGTAATTAAGTGTAATTTTTTATCCAGTTTTCTTGAATTAATTATGTATATACATGTACACACACACACACACACACATTATTAGAGATTTATTAGAGATTTCAAATAAATGTGAAAAATAACATTTAAATAAGGTCATATATATTTGATAATATCTGAATTTTTTATGCTGAATTCCTGAGAGTAGTTTAAAAAAGTTTTATCCCTCTGATCCTCGGATGTTTACCTTACGTGTACTTTGGTCAACGATATATCTTAAATTTGCCATATGTGTGGTAAACTTAAAATTTACTAACCTGATTATAAAATGTAGATTTTAGAAATTTAGATTCAGATATACATGCTTAAAAAATTATTTTGTAACAAAATACTTAGAGTTTGCCTTAATTGAAATATTAAAACAACTTTTCTTCAATTTTGCCGTACAGTTACTTATTAATGGTTGAAAGAAAAATTAATAAAAACTCTATTTATAGATTAATCAATCGAAATTATTATCTTTATTATGATTAATGTTATTATATTTCAATCTAACACTTCTGTTGAGAGAAAAAAGGTTAAATATTTTCATCCGATACAAATAACCCAGATTTTGATAGTGGGAAGGTAAAACCTAGCAGTATAAGTGGAATCTATTGTTTGACACAAAGAGATTTTTAAACAAAAGCGAAAAATTGGCGTAGTTTTGTTACTATATGAACGTTATGTCTTTTCATTTTCTGGGAGAGAAAAAAAATTAATTTTAGACTTATAACATAGGTCCGCATTAAAAAAAATTTTAAGAGCTGTTTTGGTTATTCCACATATTCTTTATATTTTTCTGCACGCTGAATCTGAAAATGCCTCCGTTTTGCCATAGGACATCACGTTTCCTGACAATTCAGGTATGTTAAATAAAGCGCTACTTCAAAATAAATTAAAATAGGGGTAGAAAATTAATTTTTAATTACAAATTTTACATGAAAATCATTTTTGAATTGAAATGAGCTCACTAAAATCGTCCCTTCTTCCCTGTGAGACTCCTCTTGGTACATTTACGCTTGTGAGTAGCATTTGGAATGCCTCTCTGAAACATCCATCAGCAGTCTGCCATCATTGTAACGCTCCATTTTCCCTGATATCTTCTTTGCATCTCTTTAATGTCCTGGTGGAAACGTTCACCTTGTTCTTCACTCACAGACCCCAAATTTTCAGTAAAGTAGTCAATGTGGGATTGGAGGAAATGCACTTTCAAACTCATCGGGCAACCTAAAGCTTGAAATGTTTTCAGCATTCGTCCGACGATCTTTTTATAGTCAGGATCTTTCTTATTGCCAAAAAATTTCTCTATGACCTCTTTAAATGCAATCTACCCTTCTTTTTGAGAATCCGCCATGGTATTGACAAATTCTTCATCAGCTATAAGCCTTCTAATGTCTGGTCCAACGAACACACCTTCCTTCAATTTTGCCTCCGAGAGACCTGGAAACTTGGTGACCAAATATTTGAAGAATTTTCCATCTCTTGGAAGTCATTTCACGAATTACTTCATCAACCCCAATTTTATATGGAGAGGTGGTAGAAGAACTTTATAGGATTTACCAAAGTTTCTCGGAGGACATTATTTTGACCGACTGGGAGCACCCTCGGCTGCCAACTCTTCTTGGCCCAGTGATTTTGTTGGTCTCAACTGTTCATAGACACAGAAAACAAGGGTATTTGGTATATCCAACTTGTTTCCCGAGCAGTATGCACAAGACGTTTAAGTCCCCACACACTTGCTAACCATGGTCTTCATATTTAAGTTTACGAAGTACAAAATCCAAGTTCTCGTAGGTTTCCTTCAAGTGTACGGAATGGCCTACATGGATGGAAGCGTAAATCTATGAAAAGACGGAAGCGTAATCTATGAAAAGACGGAATGCGTTGAATCATATTGGATTTTGAGTTGACCCAACAAACCTTCGACATTGATGCAATAAACCAACTTGTCTTCCTGGGCAAAATAAGGAACGAACTCCTTTTCATGATGTCTGAACCATGAAAAACACACTTCTGGCAACATCAAATTCCTGCTTTTGAGCCTTGAACCGAGTAACCCAGCAGCATCTTTGGGAAGATTCAAGCCTCTCAGCAAATCATTCATCGCCTCCTGGGAAAAAATGTTGGTCTTGTATCATCTTCAAAGTCAGAACTCGATTCATCATTTGGTTCAGGCATGACTTCACCTTCATCGGAGCTAGGTATCTCTTCCAAGGTAGCAGGGGGCTTAGGTATTGGTATATCTGTGACGTGGGGAACGGGATGAATTGCTGAGTGGAGATTGGGGTATGAAATGGAATGCTTCCATTTGGAATTATACCCTTTCACACGCATGAACAAAAGTAACAGTCTTCACTATGGTTCTTTTGTTCTCGCCATACCATAGGAATCCCATAACGGAAAGCTCTTTTCTTACCCTTGAACCAATTTCGGAGGTCCTCAACACACCGTTTACACACGTTATGAGGCGCCCAAACTTTATCTTGATCTCCAAGTATTAGAGCCTGCGCGGTCAGCTTGTAACATGTTGATTCTGGTTTCAATTAACTCACTCTAGAAGTTCTTTTCTTTGAAAGTTATGTTTTTTTGGCATTGTATATCTTAAATGCACTCATGTGATTTAGTTAATAGTAATTTTGACTTTACATTTACACTGGTGTAAGAAATTAAGAGAATTTGCAGACTTGGTCGATTATCTCTAGAACTACTGTACCGATTTTAATGAAATTTGATATGTACATACATTGATACAATACAAAACAAATAACCATTCAATAATTGTAATACACACGCATGATCGTGCGTACCACTCGTTGGAGTTGGAAGGTATGAAACAGCGGTTGCAGAATAAACAAAAGATGGGTTAATAGATGGATTAATAGAGGGTATGGTCCCCTCTTACAGATATACAGGTCTCGCAGCGTGATTTCATACTTGAAATAAGGCAGTTTATCATTTCCTGTGGCAATTTGTCCCACTCGTTTAGCAACGCTGTTTTCATTCCCTGGATGGTTCTCGGTTGCGAGTTGCAATTGCCCTCCCCAGAGCGTCCCAGACATTCTCTATAGGGTTGAAGTCTGGAGATCTGGCTGGCCAATCCATCCGGCGAATATCCTCACTCTCTAGAAATTCGTCGACCAGAAGAACTCTATATGGCCTCGCGTTATCGTCCATTAAAATGAACTCAGGGCCAACTGCACCCCTGAAAAGGCGAACATAGGGCTCCAAGACCTCATTCCTATACCCCACACCAGTCATAGTGCCTCTTTCAAAGACATGGAGAGGTGTGCGGCCATCCAACATGATGCCTGCCCAGACCATTAAACCTCCTCCGCCATAATGGTCGATTTCGCGGACATTGGAGGGTAGTTAGCGGGTCCCTGGTTCTCTCCATATGAACGTACGGCGAGAATCGGTGTTTAGGCTGAACCGGGACTCATCAGTGAACAGAACGGTCGCCCATTGATCCGTACTCCACTCTATATGCTCTCTGCACCATGATAAACGGATTCTCCTGTTCGTAGAAGTAAGCGGGACGCAAACAGCAGGTCTTCTTGCAAACAACCCTCTCTCATGAAGTCTTTTGGAAACAGTCACCCTTGATACATGGGTTCCCGTGGCTGCATACAAGTCACGAGAGAGCTGAGAAGCTGTAGCACTCTTGTTACGCCTCGCTATAATCGACAAATGCCGATCTTCTCTGGCCGTCGTGGCTCTTGGACGACCTTGCCCAGGCTTTCTCTCGATGGATCCGGTATCCTGGAACTGTTTCCATAAGTTACACACGACGCTGGGCGTTAAATGGAACTCTCAACAAATTTGGACTTGAGATTGGCCTGCTTCTAGCCTCCCCACAATTCGTCACCTCATTCATCTACACGTTGGTGGTTACTCATTTTTACTGTTACAATTTGAAATTGACCGATTGCTGCAAAATTAACCCATCTATTAACCCATTTTTTTGTTTATTCTGCAACCACTGTTTCATGCCTTCCGACTCCAACGAGTGTTACGCATGATCATGCGTGTGTATTACAATTATTGAACGGTTATTTGTTTTATATTGTATCAATGTATATACATATCAAATTTCATTAAAATCGGTACAGTAGTTCTAGAGATAATCGACCAAGTTTGCAAATTCTCTTAATTTCTTACACCAGTGTAGTTAAAAACCCTTAGATAAAAAAAAACCCCAAAAATTGAGAAAAATTTGCTAAATTTCAAGAGAATTTTGCATTTTGTGTTAAATCCTGACGTCTAGGATTTTTTTCAATTTTTTTCTCGTATTCAGCACACCAAAATACATGGAAATTAGTTGAAATTAATGAAACAGTTTTTGGTTGCAGATCTGTGTAATAGTTGAATGGTTGTTTGTTTAACCTTTCAGCGGGCGCGCCAATTTTTGGAACACCAGCAGGCGCGCTTTGCACAAAGTGCAACGTCTCTTTCAACCTTGATCATTCCTTTTGTAATACACGTTTTTCTTTCTTTTTTTCAAATTGAAAATAAAAATTCTGCGTTCTATGGCAATGTATAAAATGTTGATAACATTGAGATATATTTATAATTAAAGGCCAAAGAAGGCAGATACAATCGCCTTATTTCAAAATTGTCCGGTTTAATGGATATAAGCACAACTTGCGAATGAATTCCTATTATGTCCAAAAGCCTAAAAAACAATGGAATTGTCCATCTTCGTGATATGCTGGATACCGTGTAAAAGCTGCACATTTGATCGACTACATCAATTCCTGCTTTTGTCATATTGTAATTCAATATAATCGCTGGTTTACCACGGTTAAATCACGACTGACAATGAATGGAAAGGAATACAAGGGTCAGAAAATCGGACCTCCACTAGAAAGGGTGTAACTATAAATAGAAACAGCTTGGAACATTCTAACCTCACATGTAAAAAAAACAAAAACCATTCAAAATTACGAAAATTTGCACTTTGTACACGGGCGCACCCGCTGAAGGGTTAAAGTAGGGGTCTTCAACCCGTGACCCGCCTAAACATTTCGATCAGGCAAAACGGAAGTTTGATATAAATTTGAAAAAAAAAAAACCTTAGTACAAGTGGCGCACCCAGGGGGGGGGGCAAGGGGCCTTGCCTCCCCCAAAGAAATAGAAATTGCATTATGAATATTGATTTTGCATTATAAATATTTTTATCCGTTCATCCCCCCCCCCCCCCCCCCCAGGAAAGAATCCTGGGTGTGCCACTGCTTAGTACGCAAATCCTCTCAGACAAAAAAGATCAAGAATGCACGTGAAAAAGTAGCCCGTGGGACATAGTCTTATCAAAATAATAAACTGGTCATTGTATTCAGAATCTTAAGACGAAATAAACGCAAATTCAGCATGCCAAGGCTCGCTCTTTTTCAGAACCTCACGTGCATCTCATCCTCCTGCATTCATTCTGTTTTATGCAATATAAAGCACAAATACATTGATTCCCATTTTTTTGTTGTTTGTAGAAAATAATAAATAAAAACATTTTTAATTAAAATAGTTATGAAGGTACAAAATACTTTTTAAAACACACCATACACACAAAACTTCAGTGACATGTTTTCAGCAGCGTACGCAGAAATTTTCTAAGGGGGGGGGGGTTACTAAGAAAGAGTAGTTTTAAGCAATCAGTGCAAAGCTTAAACCTAATTAAATAATATATGTAATCAGAACCAATGGGGGGGGGTTATAACCCCCATCAATCCCCCCCCCCGTGCGTACGCCACTGAATGTGTTGAAGGAATTAGTCCTTCGTCATTATGCTAATAAAAGCAAATCAAAAAATCAACTCTAAGGCTGAAGCTCGTTTCCAAATGATACATTTTTTCCTCTGCCTATGCTACCTTTTTCAGGCCCGCGGAACTGTACGAATTTATTCGTGTAGCCCTCGAACGCGAAAGGTTGAAGACCCTTAGTTTGAAGCATTAGTTGTACGTAATAATTTTATAAATGAAATAGCAGCAACGTCAACCATGAAATGCGCTTAAATGAAGAGGGAAATAATTTTAATTAATGTTCAAGACCAAAGAAAATATTTTGAAGCAATGAAAAAGATGTTTTAACCTTTATAAAACAAGTATAAATTACACTTAAGAAAATTAACGAAAATTATTTATTATAATAGCGAGGGACAACAATTTACTAAAATAAAGGAAAAGAATTTAATTTAAATATTAAATACTGTACTACATATCTAAACAAACGGAGAAATCACTTGACCCATGTACGTGAGTAAGATGGAACAGCGGGCGAGTAATAGGAAAAAAAGTCGATATAAAGAACTTATAACAAAAACATCTAACTGCAAAAAAAATCTCTACTCTCAGTTACACTCCGATATATTTTTTACCATGTTTTTATTAACTCGCTTTCTTGTTTGTTAGTGTGTGTGTGTGTTTGTCCAGTACAAATCTTGCAATCGATTTTTAACTAACTTCCCGACTAGCTAGACATTTGAAACTTTTAGAATAGCCCATAACACGATGACAATGCATTCTTTTAATACTTTTAGCCATCTTTAAGCAGGATTGAATTCGTTTTCAGTTAATTTTGTTTTATAGACTGGTGCAGCCATCTATCCGCTGGGACGGGAACGAAAAGTTAAACGCTAGTTATTTTCCAATTAACTTCATTTTCTTTCAAGTTGATGAGATAATTCATCAAAAAAATTTTTTAAAAAGTATTTATTAATAAACAGAATTGTCAAGTTTATATGATTCAACAAAAAATTTAAAAACATGGTATACAAAAAGTTATTTTTATCTTGTAATTATTATAATATTCATTAGAGAACCTCACGTGTTCTTTTAAGCTTTATAATTCCCTTGTGTGTGAGTGTGTGTATGCGCGCGCGCAAGCAATTCACACCATGAATCATGTAGGGCAGGGATGGCGAACCGGTGACACGCGAGACGATATCACATTATTTTAACATCAATTTAATTTAACTTTTCAAATTTTGATTTTCATTCGTCGGACTGAGATATCTATAATTTAATTTATACTAGAAATTATTTTCATACAATAATTGTTCGAAATAAAATTTTCCTGCTTTTTGTCAAACAGAAATCTTAAAACACTATTCTTCAGTATTAGCAAATGCAAAAGAAATATTTGACGAATGATTCTCCCAATTTCGTGAAATGGAGAAAACTTTACAGTTTGTCATTTTACCACACAAACTTAAATTTGAAGATCTTAAACTATCCTCTTTCGATTGGCTTCAAATTGATAACTTAGAAACGGAAATGGTTGAATTTCAAAATAGTATTGTATGGAGAAATAAATTTGCAGAATTAAACGTAAACTTAGAAAAAAAAATTACAAGATCTGGAAAATTGTGACGAACATATTTCAACAACAAGCACTGAAAATATCATTTTAACTGAATGGAACTCGTTGCCTAATGCGCTAATGTCGATGAAATACTTAGCAATATTTCCTTTGATAAGTTTGGATCAACCCAATGTGATCCAAATGCGAACAGTTGTTTTCGATAATGGATTTTATTAAAAGTAAGAACAGAAATCGCCTCGGCATCGACTTGTCCGCTGCGTGCGTACGATTAAAGTTAGAAATATCGATTAAAATTTACAAATATAGAACCACGTATAAATAAATTATCGTCCGAAAAACAAGTGGTGTCACATAAAGTTCGATAATTCTGTACTTATTTTCTTCCTGATATTGATAGTTTTAAACAAACCATATTGAAAAGTTAACTTTATTTTTGTTTTAAATATATATCGTATAATTTTTTGAATAGCCGAAGGTCTTCCAAAGGCCGAAAATTTTTTTGGGGGGTGACACGCGGTGTTAATTTCTGCGTTTTCAAGACATTTTTTCACACGCGTTAGAAAATGGTTCGCCATCCCTGCTGTAGGGCAATCCACAAATCCGAGGAGTGCGAGGGGGTAGAGATCTCTTCTGAACAGCACTTGCAAGGCATCCCAGATATGCTCAAAGCTCATGTCTGGGGATTTAGATGGGCAAGGGAAGTGTCTAAAGTCAGAAGAGGGATCCCGGAGCCACTAAGTAGCAATTCTCGATGTGTGTATGTGGGGGGGGGGGGGGTCGTATTGTCCTGCTGGAATTGTCCAAATCCGTTGAAATGCACAGTGGACATGAATGGGTGTAGATGATCAGTGAGGATGCTTATGTAACCGTCACCTGTGAGTCGTCTCTAGACGTATCTCGCCAACTGCACACGCCCCATACCATCACAGAGGCTCCACCAGCTTGAACAGTCCCCAGTTGACATGTACGGTCCATGGATTCGTGAGGTTGTCTCCATACCTGCACATATACATCCGCCCGATACAATTGGAAACGAGACTCGTCAGACCACGCAACGTGTTTCCAGTCATCAACAGTCCAATGGAGGTGTTGGCAGTCCCAGGCAAGATGTAAAGCTTTGTGCCGTGCAGCCAACAACGGTACACGAATGGGCCTGAAGCTCCGAAAGCCCATATGAATGACGGTCCGTTGAACAGTTCGCACGCTGACACTCGTTGATGCCCCAGCATTGAAATAATGCAATATGAGGAAGTGTTGCACGTCTATCTCGTTTAAGGATTCTCGTCAGTCGTCGACGGTCCAGTTCATTCAAGGTCTTTTTAAACGGCCGCACCGCTGTCGGAGATTTGATTTTTTTACCGGATACCTGATATTCATGCTGCACTCGTGAAATGGTCGTGCGCTAAATTCCAAATTACCCCATCCACTCCAGGATTTATAGATTATCCATGTATAAATCCCTCATATATTATTTGTATGAACCAAAAATGGACCTGTAAGGAACTGGCGAAAGACTTTTCCCCGATTACATGCTTGAACTCGAACAAACTAATTTTAATTCTATTCTGCGCCATTCGTTGGTCTGCCAAAATTGTCCTTGAACCTCCTGTTCTCACAGTTGTTGAAATTAAACTAATATATAACGAAGGGCCCCGGATCTGATCTCCCGTGAAACCATCACGCTCGGGATCTATGAATTATTTAGTTGAAACTTACGTCTACTAAAGTTTAACGGAGGAGGAGGTTTTTTTCCTTTAAAAAGGTTACATCTACTTACTGAGATTTGGATAGAGAGAAACGTGTCAGGTGGCTGAAAGCAGTGACTCACCCAGAGGGTGGGCCAAAGGGCCCTGGCCCCCTTCAAAGAAATAGAAATTGCATTATGAATATTGAATTTGCATTATAAATATTTTTATCAACCCGGGGCCGTTCAACTCGCCCCCCCCCCCAAGATTAAATCCTGGGTGTGCCACTGGCTGACCGAAATCACCGTAATTTCATTACTATTCAATGTGTATAGTAGTAAGAGGTGGTTTTCGGTTAAATTCAAGGATATCAGTCTTAATTCAAAAATTTCATAATATTCAGTGCTGTATTAGTTAATTTTTTTTCCCTTAATACTATATATAGCGATATGAAATGCAATTTAAAAATCCTATAGTCCCACCCCCTTTTCTAAAAACGGATTCTGGTTGAGCCTCTGTTTTGTTGCGGTGGGAGGTGGAATTGCCAGAAAATAAGAAATTGATTGCAAATTACACAAATATTTACAGAGGGGATTAAAAAAAAGACAATGTCCACACAGAACACCATATGTCCAAATAACGTTAACTGAATTCTTTTTCTTTAAATGTTTTTAGGACATTCCCAGAACTTTTTGGGTAGTACGGCTTCACGCTAAAATATTCTTTAAGTAGGAAAAATCGAAAACTTTGAATGGCAGTTGCAGCCAAAGAACGTGTAAATAATAATATTAAAAACTTCTCTCTTTTCTAG
The DNA here is from genome assembly GCA_907164885.2 of Dolomedes plantarius. Classification (NCBI taxonomy): domain Eukaryota; kingdom Metazoa; phylum Arthropoda; class Arachnida; order Araneae; family Dolomedidae; genus Dolomedes; species Dolomedes plantarius. The sequence continues at coordinate 33,557,082 of OU015502.1, forward strand.
GCGAATTTGGTATCTGTTTATCTTTATTACGCACTTTGATCGTCTGGAAAGGATGAATGTTGACTTCAGAGACTGCATGGTATTCATGGGCCTCGGATCGTTCGCATTATCTGTGGTGTTGCTGGTCATCAAGTACACCGTACAGGGGAATGAAAACACTTTCCATGTTGCTCTGTTGTCCCATTTCGTTCTCTTGTTTGGGGCCTTGGTTCTTCCGCCAGCGTTTGGCACGATCATCAACTTCACACAAATCACTGCTGCATACATTAATTGGTGCAGTATTGAAAAATCACGAAACGAAGCTCAGCACAAGAGAACTTAATCTTTGTTATTGACTGACCAACGAAACTTCAACATTGATTATGTATATGTATAAGATTTCGGGAACAGACATAAAAATTCTGCAAGGAATACCGAAGATCAAATTTTTTTATGAGCAGTCCTCGATTTCGTAGAGATTTCATCAATGCAAAAGACTAAATAAAAACTTATTATCTCCTTTAAAAATAAATACCATTCTTTTATATGGTCCAGTGATTATGAAAGTGGCTAAGTCAAGAATCTAAAGAAGAAAAAAAAAGTTTATCAGTTATTTCATACCATAAGACGGGCCGGGGTTACTTGGTGACTGCAGGGTAACTTTATGACACATAGTAATTTTTTCGTATTTTGGATCTTGCGCCGCGCCCGTGATATCGGGAAGGTAAAGAACAGCACCAATAGCTTAGCCGAATACAGAGACACCAAGTGGCCAGTGTCCGAAGCTTCTGCGGGCCATTTGGCTTCGCTGACCAGTGTATTGTTCAAACCTGTTGTCAAGCAATTGACTCAAACTTCGGAAACTTTGTGCGCTGAAGGCTAACACCTTATATAATCAACTACCATAGGTAATTATTTTTACTGTCAATATGTTGGATAGATTGTGGAGCAATATAACTTTTGTGTAGTGATATTTCCGAGAGATACGAGAACATAACCTAAATATCGAAAGGTGGCGGGGTTACTTTGTGACATATTGAAAATGTCACAAAATAACCAACAAAGTCGACCCACCTCATTCAGCCGCTCGATGTTGCTTTTATCCGTCCTCTAAAATACCAATGGAGAGAAATAAGTATTGACTATCGGGAAAAAAACTACCCGAAGGAGCAGAATATGCCGAAAGACGAATTTCCTCTTCTCAAAGAACTGATGGCTGCCCTGGGGACTCGAGGTCTCTTTGATGTCAAAGATATAAATAAAGCTATCCAATAATTGTAATCTATATATATAAAACAGTTCCGTAACTGACTCATTCATTCACTGACTGACTGACTGACTGACATACAACGCACAGACCAAACGCTGGACCTAAAGGGCTGAAATTTTGCATGGCGATTCTTCTAATAGTGTAGGGGTGCACTAAGAAAGATTTTTCAAAAATTCTTCTTAGATTTTTTTAAATTAAATTTTTAAGCTGTTTTTTAAACTTTTTTTACGTTTGCATTTAAAATAATACATTGAGGGTTATAAAATTTATATCACGAGAAAGATCATAAAAATTCCTTCAAAATGAAATTTTTTTCGAATTTTTACCTCCATTTTCTGATTTTTGGTGAATTTTTAAAGATTAATTTTTAGAATTTAATTTATTAAATGCTGATCACGTGATTTCTTTTTCTGGTACTTTAAATAAATTTATCGTCACGTGCAAAAAAAAAAAAAAAAAAAAAAAAAAAAAAAAAAAAAAAAAAGACAAAAAAAAAAATTTTTTTCTTGCTAATGCGGCAGACGATTGGACTTTATTTTGTCTATAAAAATATCCCTTACGATTTTTTTATAAATATGTTTTTTTTACATCAATTGTATACATTGATCGTCGTATTTATTATAAATATATATATATTTATTTATTTTTTGAATTAATTGCATACATTGACCGTTGTATTTAATTTCAATGTACTCCGTAGCGAAGCGCGGGTTTTCAGCTAGTCTATATATATAAAACAGTTTCGTAACTGACTCATTCATTCACTGACTGACTGACTGACTGACATACAACGCACAGACCAAACCGCTGGACCTAAAGGGCTGAAATTTTGCATGGCGATTCTTCTAATAGTGTAGGGGTGCACTAAGAAAGATTTTTCAAAAATTCTTCTTAGATTTTTAAAATTAAATTTTTAAGCTGTTTTTTAAACTTTTTTTACGTTTGCATTTAAAATAATACATTGAGGGTTATAAAATTTATATCACGAGGAAGATCATAAAAATTCCTTCGAAATGAAATTTTTTTCGAATTTTTACCTCCATTTCCTGATTTTTGGTGAATTTTTAAAGATTCATTTTTAGAATTTAATTTATTAAATGCTGATCACGTGATTTCTTTTTCTGGTACTTTAAATAAATTTATCGTCACGTGCAAAAAAAAAAAAAAAAAAAAAAAAAAAAAATAGACAAAAAAAAATATTTTTTTCTTGCTAATGCGGCAGACGATTGGACTTTATTTTGTCTATAAAAATATCCCTTACGATTTTTTTATAAATATGTTTTTTTTACATCAATTGTATACATTGATCGTCGTATTTATTATAAATATATATATATTTATTTTTTTTTTGAATTAATTGCATACATTGACCGTTGTATTTAATTTCAATGTACTCCGTAGCGAAGCGCGGGTTTTCAGCTAGTCTATATATATAAAACAGTTTCGTAACTGACTCATTCATTCACTGACTGACTGACTGACTGACATACAACGCACAGACCAAACCGCTGGACCTAAAGGGCTGAAATTTTGCATGGCGATTCTTCTAATAGTGTAGGGGTGCACTAAGAAAGATTTTTCAAAAATTCTTCTTAGATTTTTAAAATTAAATTTTTAAGCTGTTTTTTAAACTTTTTTTACGTTTGCATTTAAAATAATACATTGAGGGTTATAAAATTTATATCACGAGGAAGATCATAAAAATTCCTTCGAAATGAAATTTTTTTCGAATTTTTACCTCCATTTCCTGATTTTTGGTGAATTTTTAAAGATTCATTTTTAGAATTTAATTTATTAAATTCTGATCACGTGATTTCTTTTTCTGGTACTTTCAATAAATTTATCGTCACGTGCGTAACAACTAAATAGGCAAAAAAATATTTTTTTCTTGCTATTGCGGCAGACGATTGGACATTATTTTGTCTAAAAATATCCCTTACGATATTTTTAAATATATATATATATATTTTTTCTACATCAATCTAATATATAAAATCTAATATATAAAAATGAATGTTTGTATCTCTGTAATTGTATAGAAATCCACAGTTTAGGAGCAACGATCGTGAAATTTTACATACAGGCGTCTTTAAAAACAGCCGAGGGTCTGAAGAACTTCAAAAATCGAAATTAATTACCGTTGATTTTTAATTAATAAAAAACCAAAAATTTTGAAACTAAATGTAAGATGTTACACTTTGTGGAATCACCACTCTGAATATGGCGTCCACGTTAGGCTTAGCTGGCAAACAGCGAGCGAAAAGATAAAAATAAATAAAATCAAAAAGTTTCAAGTTATATATTAAACCAGAATAATAAATGAAAATAATAATCTTTCAAGTCAGATTTTATACTTTAAGACATTTCGATTAACGATCGTCGTTTATTTTCGTCGTGTTATTTTGTAAACAAACGTTCTCTGTTGCCATTTTCATTTCAGACATTTCTTATTGAAACGATGTAATGCGTAGTAAATGCGTTAAATATTTCTTATCTAAAATTTATATTTTAAAACATTTCAGTGAAATTAACATCGTCTTCAGATTATAAACAGACGTTATTTGTTGCTATTTTCATTTTAGAAATTTCTTATTAAAATGATGGAATTCTCCGATATATTTCCATAGTGGAGATTTAGACACATTACAGAATTTAAAAAAAAAAAACCTTTTGTGTAATTTATATATTTGTGTGTGTTTAATTATTTCAAGTGACTCTAAAGTGGGCGTGGCATTTTTTCCACTAGCGTGAAAAATCAGAATAATATTGAATTATTTAATTTTTTTTTTTGCTCATCAGACGACAGTAGCAGCGAGTGGCAGTAGTTACACAAGTTTGAATTTGAAACATTGTTTTGTTGTTTCCTAAAAGAAGCAATAATCCGTTACTGTATTTTATATTGTTCTTAATTTTATAATTCACAATGTACTTTTAAAAGCATAAAAATTAGTATATCTTAACTAAAAAGAATCAGTCTAAACTTAAGCATTTATTTACGGTTAACTATGTTTGTGTTTAGCTATTCCATTTGTTTGTTTTAAAAAATGATTTTTTAAAGGTTTTTTTTTGGTGCTTTATGGTAAAATAGCACTTAAAAATTAAAAAAAAGAAACAAAAACTTAACTGTAAATAGCATACTTTTTCTATAAATTGGTCAATTTGAAGTAATTTTTATTGAAATTTAGCTAAAATGCCTATAACTGCATAAAAATCTTAATGCTACTATTTTAATTTCCCAAGCACAATTCTAAAAATGTTATAAAATACGCAGCCCTACTTTCCGATTTAGTACAAGAATTTAAAATTGATTTCAGGACTTCGGGGAAAATAAACAATTTTTGTTTTTGCATGTTTTCTATTCTATTTACAGTCGATATAGATATAATGCTAGCAAATTGTCAAATGGAATGCATAGAGTTGCAATCTGACATTTAACTTAAAGAGAAATTCAATCGAGTCTCTTTGTTGTACTCATAAATCATACCTGCCCAGATATAAATATCCTTCACTGCATAGTCAAGCGTTATTCTGGTCATCAACGTTTGGAAGCACGTACATCTGAGAACAACTATTTTCAAGAGTTTCAACTATTTTGAAGCACACTAAGAGTCAAATTCGAACCAAAATTTATTCGTTGTTTTTTAGTATTGATGTGTATGACATTTCCCATCCCTTTTTTATACTATGTTTAATTTTTCATGCAGAGTTCACAAGGCAAAAGGCAATTTGACAATTTTACTTTTCAGCTTTTAGTGATGAAAGGCTGAATCTATCTAAATTCTGAGATGTGTATAACATTTCACATGTTTTTTTCCTATGCTATTTATACTGTGTTTAGTTTTTAAGTTGACTTTGGTTAACAAACATTCATATTGAACCCCGAATCAAGAAACGAGAAACATAGTTTATGAAGGTACTTCAGATGATATTTGGATCAGTTTAATTGAACAGAGATTTATATGGAGTTTAATAAGGACAGAATGTTTCTATTATTGCTACAGAATCTTGCATTTATGGTGCGTGTAGCCCAAACTGCAGATTTCTGTTAATTTTTTCATCAGTCAGTGCCTTTAACAAATACTTTAATACTTTATTTATATATTTTTTTGGCTACAGAATCCTGCATTTATGGAGGTATTTATATGGACAATTAGACATTTTTACTTTTAAGCTTTTAGTGATTTATTATAAATGTATATATTTTATGATATTTATACTGTTATTAAATCTATGTTATTTATACTGTGTTTAGTTTTTAAATTACTTTTTGTTAACAAACATTAGACAATTTGACATTTTTAATTTAAACTTGAAAAATGAAAGGCTGAATCTACTAAAATTCTGAGATGTGTATAACATTTCACATGTTTTTTTTTAAATGTTATTTATGCTGTGTTTACTTTTTTAATCAATTTTGTTTAACAAACATTCGACAAAATGACATTTTTACTTTTCAGCTTTACTTTTTAAAACTCTTAACTTTCCAAGAGACAATTTGACATTTTTTCCTTTTCAGCTTTTAATGGTTTATTATAAATGTATATATTTTATGTTTTACTTTTCAGCTTCTTTTGCTCCAAAGATGAAAGGTTAAATCTAGATCAATTCTGAGGAGTTAATTATAAATTTATATATTTTTATATTGGATTTTTTAAAAATTATTTGGGTGTATAACATTTCACATGCTTATTTTTCTATGTTATTTATACTGTGTTTAGTCTTTAAATTGATTTTGGTTAACAAACATTCGACAAATTGACATTTTTACTTTTCAGCTTTACTTTCCAAAAGACAATTTGACATTTTTCCTTTTCAGCTTTTAGTGGTTTATTATAAATGTATGTATATTTTATGTTTTAGTTATCAGCTTCTTTTGCTCCAAACATAGAAGGTTAAATCTTGCTAAATTGTTTAGATTTTAAATTGACTTTGGATAACAAACATTCCACAATTTGACATTTTTACTTTACAGCTTTTAGTGGTACAATGATGAAAGACTGCATCTAACCAAAATACTGAGATATGTATAACATTTCACATGCTTTTTTTTTTTTGGCTATGTAATTTATACTGTGTTAAGTTTTTAAATTGATTTTGGTTAACAAACATTCCACAATTTGACATTTTTACTTTACAGCTTTTAGTGGTACAATGATGAAAGACTGCATCTACCAAAATACTGAGATATGTATAACATTTCACATGCTTTTTTTTTTTGGTTATGTAATTTATACTGTGTTAAGTTTTTAAATTGATTTTGGTTAACAAACATTCCACAATTTGACATTTTTACTTTACAGCTTTTAGTGGTACAATGATGAAAGACTGCATCTACCAAAATACTGAGATATGTATAACATTTCACATGCTTTTTTTTTTTGGTTATGTAATTTATACTGTGTTAAGTTTTTAAATTGATTTTGGTTAACAAACATTCCACAATTTGACATTTTTACTTTATAGCTTTTAGTGATACAATGATGAAAGACTGCATCTACCAAAATACTGAGATATGTATAACATTTCACATGCTTTTTTTTTGGCTAATTTATACTGTGTTAATTTTTTAAATTGATTTTGGTTAACAAACCTTCTTAAAATTCCGGGCAACGCCGGGTACTTCAGCTAGTTGTATATATTGATCATCGTATTTATTATAAATATAGATATATACATATATATAAATTTCTTTGTTTTGGCATTAATTGCATACATTGACCGTTGTATTTAATTTGAATGTACTCCGTAGCGAAGTGCGGGTTTTCAGCTAGTAAGTATATATAATTGTGTATCAAGCTTTTGATAAGCGTTTTACTGTCAAACTTTGTGTCAAGTAATTTTTCCTCTTGGATTTCAAGGCGAAACCACAGCTGTCACGAAGTAGCCCCTCTCGGCGGGGCAACTTTGTGACACATTTTAACTTTAATATCTCAATGGTATTTAAAGATCCGGGTTAGTGCAATACATTACTACGTAAGGAAAGGATGTACCAATGTTTTGCAATTGTGCGTTTTGGGATGCTTTTAAAACTGATCGGCTGGCACAGGGAAAACCTCAAAATCCGTCACAAAGTAAAAGGGGATGATATACTAATTGTCTACTTTTGCTTTTAGGTCACTCACAATAAAACGAAATCTGTTTGCTTACGCCCAAGTAATGTATTGCATTCATATATATGACATACAAAACAAAAAACCTTTTCTAATTTCCAAATTCTTTTCATTTTCCTTTAAAATTACTTGGGCGTAAGCAAACAAATTTCGTTTTATTGTGAGTGACCTAAAAGCAAAAGTAGACAATTAGTATATCATCCCTTTAAACCCCCAGTCTCGTAGGCGCAAAAATTTATATAACAGGCCAGGGGATTGAGCCCAGAAATCTACTCTGACCTATGAATGCAGAGTGCAAGGGTCACGTGACGACGACCTCATGAAGTTTATTTAGGCCACGGCAAGGTTTTTGCCGGGGCATTTTCTCTCTGTCTTCGTGCTTGCAACGTGCAATGCAAAACTACTGCCACCTCTCATTCTTGAAAAGGGTAAATAAAAGATAGATTATTCAACAAAAATTTCAGAATCTGATTCCTAAATCTGTGATAGTGCGAGGGAGACAAAATGACTGGTTCGTTGTGAAACAGGGGGGATTCTTCCAGCCATGCTAGCTACAACAATAAAACAAAGATCTTGGAAATAGAATGCATGCAGACTGACAGATAATTAGTACGGTTCAAGGCTTATCGGCCATACAGACCGGCAAAAATTTAAATCAGTTCAAGGCTCATCGGTCCCAAAGACCGACTATGTTTTACAAAGATTAAATTTACCGACAAAACACGAGCGGGCGAAAAATCTCTGATGTGTTGTACTTGAAGGTCAGGACCCGACTGAAGAACTCACAAATCCCCAACAGTCTGATCACCGTCTGATTAATTTTTATTTTTGAATTGTGGTGGCATTTAAAATATCGTTTGGCTTTCATTTTTGCTTGCCTACTCCGTAATATTCTATTTATTTAAAAATGTCTCGTAGTCGTAAAGAAACAACAAACAGCATTCGAAAATTGATTATTTTTCATCATAGTAGTGGTAAATCAGTTCGGAATATTGCTAAATTACTTAATTTATCCCATTTTACCATGCAATATGTGATAGAATGCTTTAAAGAAGAAAATCGTATCGAAAACAAGGTAAGAAAAGGTTGTCCGGCAAATTTAACAAAACGTGATCAGATATTTATAATTAGAAAATTTGTGAAAAATCCATGTTTGAGTGCTGTAAAAGTTTCTGCAGAATTTAATGAAACATTTTCTACTTCAATTTCACCTGAAACTGTTCGACGAGTTCGCAGAGCAGCTGGATTACCTGTGCGTTCTGCCCGTAGAACATTTTTTGTGAGTGAGAAAAACAGAAAGCTTAGGCTTTCCTTCGCACTATCAATGATAAATAAGCCCCAAACGTATTGGAATAATGTCTTATTTGCCGATGAGAACAAGTTTAACATTTTTGGTTCCGATGGGCGTATAATTGTATGGAGAAGAAAAAATGAGGAACTTAATCCCAAGAACTTAGTAGGAACAGTTAAGCATGGCGGTGGAGGTGTCCTTGTGTGGGGGTGCATGTCAGCATCAGGACTAGGTAATTTGGTATTTATTGATGGCATAATGAATCATGCTGTTATAAATATTTTAAGAGACAATTTAAAATTATCAGCCCAAAATTTGGGTATTGGAAACAACTTTGTTTTTTATCAAGATGACGATCCTAAGCACACGGCTCTCAACGTTCGCATCTGGTGTCTCTATAATTGTCAACAGGTTTTGAAAACACCACCTCAGTCGCCAGATTTAAACCCAATAGAACATATTTGGAGAGAACTGGAGGTTCGAGTACAAAAACACGACATTCACACGAAAAGCGAACTAAAAACAATTATGATTGAAGAATGGATGAACATTGATGCAGAAATTACAAAAGAACTAGTGCAGTCTATTCCCAGACGTTTAAAAGCTGTTGTGGATGCTAAAGGATATCCTACTAAGTATTAATTTAACGAAAAATTAGAATATTTACTAATATGTAGACATTTTTTACAAGTGTACTATAACTTTTGTGAGATAAAGTTTTTGTTACTTTTTGATTATTGGTTTCTTAAAAATAAAGTTTTACTATGTTTTTAAAATATTTCATGTAGTTTTGTTAGGAATAGATTACAGATCTTATTATGAAATACCCATTCTGAAATATTCATTTTAATTAATGGATAGACCCCTATTTCATTGAAAATCGTAAGCGTACGAACACTTTTGGGAGCCACTGTATTACCGTAATCTGAAGCAATCTCTGCAAAATTGTAAAAATTGAACCGTTAGATTGCGTTGGTTGTTGCGTCATTACACAAAATTCGGTTCAGGTTCAAGCTCAAACTTGCAAATATCTCGAAACGAAAAACGTATGACTTAGACCACTTTCATAATCACCGGCACATACAAGGTGCGCCCATAAAGTAACCGGACAATTTTTTTATAAATAAGAAAAATATTACTCACCTTCAAATAAATTTATCTCCTTCAAAATAATCGCCAAAGGAGTCTATACAATTTTTCCAACGTTTCTCCAAGTCACCGAAACACTGTTTATAGGCGTTGGAACTAACCGTTCGCAAAATACGCGTAACATTTCATTTAAGATCCGATACGTTTTCAAATCGCTGTCCTTTCATGGATTTTGCATTTTTTGATTACAAAGGATTTATTCACCACGAATTTGTTCCTGAAAACCAAACAATCAATCAGTATTTTTACAAGGAGGTGCTTTTTCGATTAAGAAACAGGATAAGGCGAGTTAGGAAAGAACTGTTCGATTCTGGGCAATGGTTTCTTTCACACGATAATGCTAGACCCCATACAGCAATTTCTGCACAACAATATCTTGCTAAGCATTCAATTACAGTGATAAATCACCCACCCTATTCCCCCGACTTATCGCCAGCTGATTTTTTTCCTTTTTCCGAAGCTTAAGATGGCCACGAAAGGACAGAGATTTGAAAACGTTTCGGATATTAAATGAAATGTTACGCGTATTTTGCGAACGGTTAGTTCCAACGCCTATAAACAGTGTTTCGATGACTTGGAGAAACGTTGGGAAAATTATATAGACTCCTTTGGCGATTATTTTGAAGGAGATAAATTTATTTGAAGGTGAGTGATATTTTTCTCATTTATAAAAAATTGTCCGGTTATTTTATGAGCGCACCTTGTATGTTAAACAAGACACAGGTTTCTGCTTATGTTATTACTCTGAAACTTATACTCTTTGCGATGGGATGGAATGGTCGACTGAAAATCCCATCTCTAGACGTGTTTTCCGTTTCCGCTCATTCATAGTTTTGATGCAATTACTTTAGAAACGGATAGGAAAAGTATCCGCGTCCTGATCTCTACGTCTCGTCATACGCGACCTTCAGCGCCATTATATGCTTTTTTTTTTTCCTTTTCTTTCTTTCTTTTTTTTTTTTTAAGTTCAAAAAGTGCCGGAAAAAAAAGGGAGTGATTCATACAGCTACCATCTTGCGACGCAGCTGCGTCTGAGATCCGATTGATGCCATATGAGAGGTGAATCAGGAAGCTTCCGTATCTCGTCACTCTTGTCACCATCGCATCAATCTTTGGCAGCTTTGAATTCTGCCTCTCTCTCCTATCTGATCATCTCGATAATTTCTCTTCCTAAACTTCTCGCTCTCTCTAGCTGATTGACTTTCATTTTCGGGACAGAACATTTTGAGCTCGCGCTCTTGAAAGGGGAACAGTTTTGCTTCTTTCGGATCAACAAATATAGTCGGAAAAAAGACCGCGCAGAATGATTTAAGCGGCCCCAGCTAACTCAGTCGTTACAATATCACGAGAAGAAAGAATGTTGTATCGGTACTCATTGGCAGTGGCGTAGCAAAGGGGGGGGGGGGGCAAGGGGTCTATCATGCCCCGGGCGCCACTCACAGAGGGACGCCAATGTAAGATCCATATATTATATTACTATATGTTTTCGAGGTGGATGCCAATATAAGGTCTATATATTATATTACTATATGTTTTTCAGGGGAGGGCCCCAATATAAGGTCTATATATTATATTACTATATGTTTTTCTGGGAGGGCGCCAATATAAGGTCTATATATTATATTACTATATGTTTTTAGGGGAGGGCACCAACATAAGGTCTATATATTATGTTACTATATGCTTTTCGGGGGGGAGGTGCCAATATAAGGTCTATATATTATGTTATTATATGTTTATCGAGGGCGCCAATATAGGGTCTATATATTATATTACTATATGTTTTTCAGGGGGGCGCCACAAAGGTATCGTGCCCCGGGCGCCAGTTATGCTCGCTATGCCACTGCTCATTGGTACTATTAAAATTGTTGACATTTAGCAGGGCAAGGAATAATATTAATAATAATAAATAATTGCAAGATAAAAAGAACTTTTTATATACCATGTTTTTAAATTTTTTCTGTTGAATCATATAAATTTGACAATTTTATGTATTAATAAATACTTTAAAAAATTTTTTTGATGAATTATCCCATCAACTGGAAAGAAAATAAAGTCAAATATTTCTTTTGCATACGCTAATACTGAAGAATGGTGTTTTAAGATTTCTGTTTGGCAAAGAGAAGGAAAAATTTATTTCAAACAATTATTTTATAAAAATAATTTCTAGTATAAATTAAATTATAGATATCTCAGTCCGACGAATGAAAATCAAAATTTGAAAAGTCAAATTAAATTGATGTTAATATAATGTGATCGTCTCGCGTGTCGTCTAAAATTGCTTCGCGTGTCACTTCACAGGTTCGCCATCCCTTCCCTACAGGATACATGGTGTGAATTGCTTGCGCGCGCATACACACAATCACACACACACTCGCAAGGGAATTATACAGCTTAAAAGAACACCTGAGGTTCTGTAATGAATTATAACAAAGCCTGGCGTTGTGGTACACACCTGTCCAGAAAGCGAAAGGTTTCGGTTTCGAATTCCAAGATAGTCATGATGTTTTAAACAGATGAAATAATTACAAGATAAAAAGAACTTTTTATACACCATGTTTTTAAATTTTCTGTTGAATCATATAAATTTGACAATTCTATGTATTAATAAATACTTAAAAAAAATTTTTTTTGATGAATTATCCCATAAACTTGAAAGAAAATGAAGTTAATTGGAAGTTAATTTGCGTTTAACTTTTCGTTCCCGTCCCGGTCGATAGATGGCTGCACCGGTCTACAAAACAAAATTAACTGAAATTGAATTTAAATCTGCTTAAAGATTGCTAAAAGTATCAATATAATGCATTGTCATCGTGTTCTGAGCTATTCTAAAAGTTTCAAATGTTTAGCTAGTCGGGAAGTTAGTTAAAAATCGATTGCAAGATTTGTACTGGACAAACACACACACAAACAAGAAAGCGAGTTAATAAAAACATGGTAAATAGGGAATGTTTATAAAAAAAAAGAGAATTTTTGCGTTGTGAAACTTTACATTTACCCAGTGTAAGGACTTTGCCTTAAATAAAAGACTGCCAGCCTTTTTGTATTTAATGCTTTAATTGCATTTATCGACTAAATACAGGCTATTTACAATATATATAAATGATTAAATCCGTGGGTTCACGGCATCGATGAGGAAGTTCAGACTTGAGTTGTCGCTGCGCTCATTCAAGTCTATCTAGGCCCGGCAGTATATCCTTGTCTCTAGCTCCAGCGTCACTCTGAATAACTTCATCTCTGAATCACTGGCTTTCAGCTGGCCGAGTTCGGAGACTTTATATACCACTGCTGAACTTTCTCGAAAGATCTGGAAAACGCCGCCTTTCTTTATTCAGCCATTGTTTCCAGATGACTAGGCGCTTTCGGTCGGCAACTTCACTTTTGTAGCTGACGAAATGTTCCGCGAGCTGTCGGTAGCACTTCCGGTCTTTATGTTGCCAGGCGACTGTCTGACTGTAAATCAATTCTATGCACAAACCGCGCGTTGGTTGGTCTTCCCGGAATTTCCTCTCACAAAATATTCGCTAGTGCACGGGAATCGTTACACCAGGCTCTGTTTAAAATATCACTATCATGTCATTAGGCTTTCCGACATAACACATTTATAAAATATACCACGCATATTCAATATTATTCGATATAAACCACTGGTCATGGTTGTGTATCTCGGTTTTGTGAAATAATTTCACAGAAACGGATTTTTTTTTTTTTTGGGGGGGGAGGGGAACACAAAATATATTTAATTAACATAAAATTAGCACTATGAATATTACGATAAAAATACTTAGATTTCAATATTCAGATGAACACAACCCATCACAATTTATAAACATAGAGCCATAACAATTTAATACAGAGTTTCTCGCACTTGATTTGCATAGGATTCTCTAGTTCATCAACTTTAATTGCAAAATGCTTAATCTTACAAACAATACCTCCTACTTTAAAAATTTTAATCAACATTAAAATCTCTCTTAACTTCTAAAAAAAAGGAACAAAATAGAATAAAGATAAAAAACGGTAATCTTATCTCTTCCAACGCGTCGATCGCAGGGACCTCGGAAATCACATCTCAGGGCGCGGGTGTTTGGCAGGTCGTTGACCCGGAATGTCGCGTCTCTCTACCTCTAGGACCGATACCAAGCGTTCTTTAGTCTTTGCAATGGATTTAGTGTAAGGGCATCTCTTCCTTCGGGATTCTCATGTTAGTAGTAATCATCTGCGAGGGACGATTATCGCTTTCTCACTTCGGAAAGGCATCATCAACATCTTGGTTTCTGGAAAGGCACTTTACACCATCCAAGGAAGACATTACGAGGTGGCGGAAAAGACTCTCTCTGACAGGGAATTCAACAGGCATCCAGATTCATCCTTCTGCTCGGCGTTACTCTCCTTTTCTTTTCTTTTTAACATCACTTTTATTAGTATACTCTAAGGTACCTTCATACCAAAGTTGGGGCTTTTATCCGCCAGGTAACGGTAATCTTTAAATACAGCTCTAAGCCACCGGACTACAGCTGTCACACTAAAGCATTTTCTTTGAATTGGAATTCCCTTTTTCCGGGTCGGGCGATGGCCGAGCTGGCTTTCGGCACCAGACTCTGTGGGTCCGAGTCCCACTGTTGGCAAGGATGTTTGTAGCCGCTCGGAATCGGCTCGTGGTGTCGTGGCCCCACAACTAAACTTCACGATTCACGAGAGGTTGCTTATGAGAGACTGACAGGGGAGCTGCTGCGCTGGGGTTGATAGAGCCCCGGAGGCAGTGGCGTAGCGGGCATAATTGGCGCCCGGGGCAGGGTACCTTTTAGGCGACCCCTAGTGAAATTTTCCGGAAAATTTCACTAGGTACTGTACCCCTAGGTAAATGGTCCCCAAGACAAAAACCCGGGGCACTGTACCTTTTTGGCGGGGTAGGTACAGTACCCCGCCAAAAAGGTACAGTGCCCCGGGTTTTTGTCTTGGGGACCATTTGGCGCCCCTCTGCGAGTGACGCCCGGGGCATGATAGACCCCCTTGCACCCCCCTCGCTACGCCACTGACCGGAGGCTATCGTTAGAGGAAAGGATCGTCAGACCCGCTATTCTGCGGTACAATCAGGCCCTGATTTTCCATTAGGTCCGGTAGGCCTGGGCCTAGGGGTCCCCGAATGTTATTTTAAAAGAAAAAAAAAACGAAAAAATTCCCAATTCAATTTTTTTTTAATTTTACCTTTTTAGTAGCATTTTTTTAATATATATACTTTCAAATTTTTTCAAACAATTTTCCAAACGAGTTGCAAATCTGCCCGATGACAGCATTTATAAGACACACAGAAGAGTGCATACAGTCTTCCAGACCAATCAAATATCACGTTTAAAGTTTGAAAATAAAAGAGGTCATCCGATTGGTTGCAGTTTGATGCTACGCTTATACATTGATAAGGTTCGGCGAGATGTCTGAATCGCAGAAAAAAATATTCATAATCAAAAGTATTATAATTTATGTTCCTTATTACTTTCTCATCAATGCAAATATCTTTATAGTTTTGTCTGGTTGCATTGTATAGTTTTTTTTCTGGTTGCATTGTATTGGTGTTTTAATGATGTTAATATGTTGTATTGCTTTTTGTTATTTGATAATGTTCTAGGCTTCTACGCCTCAAATAGCCAATTCTAGGTAAAATGGTACTTTCAAATTGATTCATGTTTTTTTTTTTTTTTTTGGTGTGTGTGTGTGTGTGTGTGTGTGTCAATTTTGGAAATTTTATGCCCACATCAATGTTAAGGGGCCCCCATCCCGAGTTGTGCCTGTAGTCCAGAATTTTCTAAATCGGGCCCTGGTTACAATGCATGATGTTGATTGTCTGGCGGTGCAGTTAGATATTGTACGAAACTGGGTCTTGTAAATAGACGAATCAAAGAATCTAATAAATAGCTTAACTCTAGTAAACGGCTCTGTCCTCTCTCTTAAAGAAACCTCTCGTGAATCATGACATTTAGTTGTGAGGCTACGACACCACAGGCTTTAAGCTCTAGGTACCGGTCTAATAAGCCTTCGTGTAGCAAAAGATGACCTCAGCCAGTGGCGTAGCGAGGGGGGGGGGGCAAGGGGGTCTATCATGCCCCGGGCGCCAATATAAGGTCTATATATTATATTATTACATATTTTTCGGGGGTGGTGGTGCCAATATAAGGTCTACATATTATATTATTACATATTTTTCGGGGGGGGGGGTGCCAATATAAGGTCTAGATATTATATTATATGTTTTTTCGGGGGGGGCGCCAATATAAGGTCTATATATTATATTACTATATGTTTTTCGGGGGGTGTGGCCAATATAAGGTCTATGTATTATATTAATATATGTTTTCGGGGGGGTTCCAATATAAGGTCTATATATTATATTAATGTATGTTTTTCGGGGGGGGGGCGCCAATATAGGATCTATATATTATATTATTATATGTTTTTCGGGGAGAGCGGCCAATATAAGGTCTATATATTATATTAATATATGTTTTCGGGGGGTGCCAATATAAGTTCTATATATTATATTACTATATGTTTTGGGGGGGGGGGCGCCACAAAGGTACCGTGCCCCGGGCGCCAGTTATGCTCGCTACGCCACTGACTTAGTGATGCGACATCGATGTCGATGTTTTCAAAACATCGATGTTTTCATAAAAACATCGATGTTCTAAACATCGATTTATTGAAGCCGATGTTTTTTCAACATCGATGTTTTGTGCTCGATGTTTTACGTTGTCTCGATGTTTGTTTTTACTGAAAAAGTACTATAATAAAAAAAATTTATAACGTAGCATAATTTTCACACTCATTAAATGTAAGACTGAATTCTGAAAAGGACGAATTCAAAAGGGGGAACGATTCCTTAACAAACAGACAAATGGCAATCAACAACCAATGAACCAATCAGAGCGCTTGGAATGTTCCTGACACTCTAGAACCTTCCATGGGGTTTTATTTTATAAATAGCGGTATATACACGAGAGCAGCCATTTAAGTTTTTGTTTTGTTCTTGTTTTATATTAGTTGACGTTAATATTATTAGTAAGATGCCTCCCAAAAGTTCCGTTTGGAAATATTTTTGCAAAACCTCTGACAAATTGGCGAGGTGCAATATTTGCCTTAAGTCCCTCAAAACTTCTGGCAATACCACGAATTTATCTGGACATTTGAAGGTAAAATATGGCGATATTTACAATGAGAATTTTGAGTCATAAATGTAGCCCAAGGCAAAAGCAACCAAGTTTTTGTCATTTCTGTCAGCCCAATCAGAGAGTAAAATTAACCCCCCCCCCCTCCCCCACGACTAACAGAAGTAACATTAATGTTAGAGGTTACTAAACCAGTTTCAAAAAATGGATGTTCTAAAACATCGATATTTAAAAACATCGATGGTTTTTGGGCGATGTTTTATTAGCATCGATGTTTTAATATTGAATATCGATGTTTCGAAACATCGATGTTTTGTTATCGATGTCGCATCCCTACACTGACCTCAGCCAAACAACTCTTTCTCCGGAAGTTTGGAGACATTTTTTTTCTCCAGAAATGAAGAGTAATAGAAACTATCTGACTGGAAAGAACAGATTTGTTTTAGTGATCTTTTATTTTTAGAAACCTGCTAGGCAAACACGGACAAAGAGCTCCGAAATGCAGACGTATGATAATACTAAAGCTGAAAGAAGGTCGAAATGTTATTGAAGGATAATCAAAATTGGCAAATGACCGAACGAAACCTACGTCAAGTATAATCGTGAAAGACTGCTGTAAATGTTAGACAGCTAAAGATTGTGTTTTTCCCATTTTGTGTGCTTTTTATTATAAGGCCTTAAAAACAAGTCAATCCGTATCGCGTGATCCTTAGCTGATGTAAATGTAGAAAAATAGATCTAAAAATCGTGATTACCAAGGAAAAGGAGCTTTATTCGATCGATACCTCGATTCCAAGGGTTACATTTTTAAAACTGACATTTGACTATTATGCATGAAGTTGAACATTTATGACAAGGAAATCTTATCTCAACAAGGAGATTAAATCACGGGGTTTATGAATCTATATTTATTCGTCCTTGATGTGCGAACTGAGCTTTTAAATAACGGCCTCGGGGGCAGTAAAGGATTCGGTTATTAAAGACTGCGTTGAAATGTTTGATTTACCAAGAGATGTGTAAATTAACAAGTGACCTTTTTTTTAAACAAACAAACACACAACCATATCTACAGTGGCTCCCAAACGTGTTCGTACACTTACGATTTTCAATGAAATAGGGGTCTATCCATTGATTAAAATGAATATTTCAGAATGGGTATTTAATAATAAGATCTATAAACTATTCTTAACAAAACTACATGAAATATTTTGGAAACATGGTAAAACTTTATTTTTAAGAAACCAATAATCCAAAAGTAACAAAAAATTTATCTCACAAAAGTCATCATTCACTTGTAAAATATCTCTACATATTAGTAAACATTCTAATTTTTCGTTAAATTAATATTTAGTAGGATATCCTTTAGCATTCACAACAGCTTTTAAACGTCTGAGAATAGATTGCTGTAGTTCTTTTGTAATTTTTGTATCAATGTTCATCCATTCTTCCATCATAATTATTTTTAGTTCGCTTTTCGTGTGAATGTCGTGTTTTCGTACTCGAACCTCCAGTTCTCTCCAAATATGTTCTATTGGGTTTAAATCTGGCGACTGAGGTGGTATTTTCAAAACTTGTGGACGATTATAGAGACACCAGATGCGAACGTTGGGAGCCGTGTGCTTAGGATCGTTATCTTGATAAAAAACAAAGTTGTTTCCAATACTCAAATTTTGAGCTGATAATTTTAAATTGTCTCTTAAAATATTTATAATAACAGCATGATTCATTATGCCATCAATAAATACCAAATTTCCTAGTCCTGATGCTGACATGCACCCCCACACAAAGATACCTCCACCGGCATGCTTAACTGTTCCTACTAAGTTCTTGGGATTAAGTTCCTTACTTTTTTCTTCTCCATACAATTATACTCCCATCAGCACCAAAAATGTTCATCGGCAAATAAGACATTATTCCAATACGTTTGGGGCTTAATTATCATTGATAGTGCGAAGGGAAGCCTAAACTTTCTGTTTTTCTCACTCACAAAAATTTTTCTATGGGCAGAACGCCCATGTAATCCAGCTGTTCTGAGAACTCGTCAAAAAGTTTCAGGTGAAATTGAAGTAGAAAATGCTTCATTGAATTCTGAAGAAACTTTTACAGCACTCAAACTTGAATTTTTCACAAATTTTCTAATTATAAATCTCTGATCACGATTGTTAACTTTGCCCGACGGCCTTTTCTTACCTTGTTTTCGATCCAATTTTCTTCTTTAAAGCGTTTTTTCACATACTGCACAGTAGAATGGGATAAATTAAGTAATTTGGCAATATTCCGAACTGATTTACCACTACTATGATGAAAAATAATCAATTTTCGAATGCTTTTTTTTGTTTCTTTACGACTACTAGCCATTTTTAAATAATAAATAGAATATTACGGAGTAGGCAAGCAGAAATCAAAGTCAAACAATATTTTAAATGCCACCACAATTCAAAAATAAAAATAAAGCGCCAGAGGATAATTTTAATTATGAATTTATCCGAAAATATTTCAGTGTACGATGACTTTTGTGAGATAAATTTTTTGTTACTTTTTGATTACTGGTTTCTTAAAAATAAAGTTTTACTATGTTTTCAAAATATTTCATGTAGTTTTGTTAAGAATAGATTATAGATCTTATTATTAAATACCCATTCTGAAATATTCTTTTTAATTAATGGATAGACCCCTATTTCATTGAAATTCGTAAGTGTACGAACACTTTTGGGAGCCACTGTATATATATAAAACAGTTCCGTAACTGACTCATTCATTCACTGACTGACTGACTGACATACAACGCACAGACTAAACCGCTGGACCTAAAGGGCTGAAATCTTGCATGGCGATTCTTCTAATAATGTAGGGGTGCACTAAGAAAGATTTTTCAAAAATTCTTCTTAGATTTTTTTAAATTAAATTTTTAAGCTGTTTTTTAAACTTTTTTTACGTTTGCATTTAAAATAATACATTGAGGGTTATAAAATTTATATCACGAGAAAGATCATAAAAATTCCTTCAAAATGAAATTCTTTTCGAATCTTTACCTCCATTTCCTGATTTTTGGTGAATTTTTAAAGATTAATTTTTAGAATTTAATTTATTAAATGCTGATCACGTGGTTTCTTTTTCTGGTACTTTTAATAAAGTTATCGTCACGTGCGTAACAACTAAATAGACAAAAAAATATTTTTTTCTCTTTCTAATGCAGCAGACGATTGGATATTATCCAAAAAAAATGTATATCCCTTACGATTTTTTTATAAATATATATAGATTGATAGATAGATATTTTACATGAATTGTATACATTGATCATCGCATTTATTATAAATATATATATTTATTTTTTGGCATAAATTGCATACGTTGACCGTTGTATTTAATTTGAATGTACTCCGTAGCGAAACGCGGGTTTTCAGCTAGTATATATATATATATATATATATATATATATATATATATATGCATAAGTGCACAGGCAGACCCATGACGCATATACATATACATATATGAGCCATTCACAAGCCAAATCGGTAAGTCCACTTTTTGAAATTTTAGTACCAAAGCACTTGATGGATTCTTAACTTTTTACATTCATAATAAATTTCCCAAATAATATGGATTAATACCATTCACTGACATTTTTTATCTATTTATTTATTTACTCTGGCTGTCGAATAACAAGTCACTTTTTTCAGAAGCCAATGCAGTTAAGCCCATTCTCTAATGTCAATCGTTGCAATAATGCCATTCAAACGCAGCAAGTACTTCGCATCCCGGCAAGAAAATTGACACAGCTCAAAAATGCAGCGACGGGTGGTGCGCACGTGATGTGGCTGAAACCAATAGCATAACAAATGGTTCTACACCACGGAAAAGCCCAGTAGGACCATCTGTTTAACTTAGGGGTCTTCAACTCGTGGGCCGCCGAAACATTTTGATCATGCAAAATGAAAGTTTGATATAAATTTGGAGAAAAAAACCCTTAGAACGGCAAATTCTCTCACACAAAAAAGATCAAGAATGCACGGGGAAAAGTAGCCCACGGCACATAGGCTTATCAAAAAAATACACTGGTCATTATATTGCCGCTTAAAGCCTTTCCCGTCAAAGACTCTGTTGCTGAATGGTCAACGCACCGGACTGCTGAGCAAGAGGTCCCCGGTTCGAAGCTCTACATTATTTTAATTTAATTTAATTCTAATTCTATTTCTGTTAGTTCTGAAAAGTTGCTAGAACATTCTTTAATTTCCTGGAACGGCGTTCCAGAATATTCTGTTGATGGATAAAAGAGCAAGTAGCTCAACCTGTGAGTTCAGTTCTGAGTTCTATCAGCTAAGTGTTGTGTGCTAATAAACAGCCTTGTATTCCCTCTACGTGTGTGTTCAATCCATACGACTACCATCTACGCGACAATATTCAGAATCTTAAGACGAAATAAACACAAAAAGCAGCATGCCAAGGCTCTTTCTTTCCAGAATCTCAAGTGCGTCTCGTCTTCCTGCACTCATTCTGTTTCATGCAATATAAAGTACAAAATACACTCTCACAAAAAATATAAGCACCCAGAAGGAAACGAGCTACTATCACGAAACTTAACATGTATGTAGTGTATGAGGAGATAAGCAAATGATTACAAATTCAGAAGAACAGACCGTTTTATTAAGAAGATATGGCATGATAAAGGTTACAAATCAGTAAGCAGTAAATCCACCTCTGGCAGCTATACAAACCGAAACACGGCGTGGCATCGAATCAGTGAGGTCACCAATGACCTCCTGCGGAAGATCATGCCATAATCATTGCAACTGGGCAGTTAATGCCCCAGTATTCCGGGACGGCTGCAGTTGCCTTCCAAACACGTCCCAGACGTGCTCTATTGGCGAGAGGTCTGGTGACCTGGCAGGCCATGGGAGTGCGTCATATCCTTGAAGACATTGTTGGGAGAGTCGCACAGTATGTGGACGAGCGTTGTCTTGGTGATAAAAGGCACCTGGGAGACTTGATAGCATAGACAGTACAACTGGCATTAAAATCTCGTCCACGTAACTGCGTGCCGTCAAAGTGCGTTGAAGGACGACTAGAGGTGATCGTGTGTTCCAACAAATCGCTCTCCACACTGTCACACCTTGTGTAATCGCCGTATGCCTCTCGACAACAAATGCCGGATCGGACCGGTGGCCTGGCCGCCTCCACACGCGTATGCGCTGATCATCAGCATTGAGACTGAATCGGGATTCATCGCTGAAGATCACACGCATCCAGTCGGTCACACTCCAGCTTGCCCGAGGTCGGTAAAAAATCCAATCGACACTGCCTATGATGTGGGGTCAGTGGTAGGCGTCTTAATGGACGTTGGCTCCTTATACATCCGTCGGCCAGTCGTCTCCAAATGGATTCCCTTGATACCACCGGATGTCTGGAAGGTGGTAAATGGTGTCGAACCGATTCTAGCGACGTTGTTGGTGCGGACGTGGCCGCTCTTATGATTGCGCGATCTTCGCACGCATTTGTGTTCCTGGGACGCCTGACCCTCAGCGACGGTAGACTATCCCTTCCGTGATCCATTGTTGCCGACAATGAGCAACTACCATATCGTTCCGACCGAGGTAGCGGCTGATACGTCTGTTCGACCAACCTGCTTCTCTGAGGTCTACTATACGCCCCCTTTCAAAGTCCGACAATTGTTCGTACTGTTACCCGTTACGTCTCAGAGGCATCTCTAGTCACAATACCGTCCATAGTCGACAGATTTGTTTGAATAACCCTATGGCACGAGCAATCAGGCTTTTAAACTCTCCCAGCTGCGCATCTCATATGCGCATAGTGCGTTTACCCTTGTCTCATTGGCGTCGAAATTTTAATCATTTGCATATCTCTTACCAGACTACATTCCTGCCAAATTTCGTGATAGTAGATCGTCGATTTCTTCTGGGTGCATATATTTTTTTTGTGACAGAGTGTACATTGATTCAACTGCCATTTTTTGTTGTTTGAAGAAATCAGTAAATGAAAACATTTTTAATTAGTAATAGTTACAAAGGTACAAAATACTTTTTAAAACACACCATACACACAAAACTTCAGTGAAGTGTTTTGAAGGAATTTATCCTTGATCATCATGCTATAAAAACCAAATCAAGCAATCATCTCAAAGGCTGAAGCTCGTTTGCAAATAATGCATTTTTTCCGTTGCCAAACTACTTACTTCGCAGATGTGTGGCCCGCGGAACTTTGCGAAGTTATTGGTGTGGCCCGCGAACGTGAAAAGGTTAAGGACACCTAGTTTAAATGATTGCCATTGCCGCATCACAGAACGAACCGGCCGCCAGGTGTAGGGTATTTTTATTTTTACAAAATGTTCGCCCTGTGAACGATGATGCAGTTGGCGCTCATATGCAAACAGTTCTCAGAACCGGTGTGAACCGGCTGAATCCCACCACTGCGGCCACCCCTCTAAACGGCCCTATTTTGTTCAGAACCGATTCAAGACTCCATACAGCCAATGTTATGGAAGAAATTCCTTTACCACGGCCACCCTCAAATCTGCCATTTTTTTATTCGGATCCATGACTAGCCTTTATAGAGAAGTTTCACTGTATGTATGTAAATATGTAACTGGACAATTAATTGTTTACATGCTTACAGTGGCGTAGCGAGAGAGGGGCAAGGGGGTCTATCATACCCCGGGCGCCACTCTCAGAGGGGTGCCAAATGGTCCTTTTCGCAAATTCTATACATAATATTACTATATGTTTTTCCGGGAGGGGACGTCAAAAAGGTATCGTGCCCCGGGCGGCAGTTATGCTCGCTACTATAGGGTTTTTGATCCGGGTTTCCACGAACCCGAAAACCCGGGTTTTTCAAAAATTTTACGAACCCGAAACTCGGGGAATTTTTAATGTAAATCCGGGGAATTAGTTATTTATCTAATACAGTAGAATACCAATTATATTCCTTAATTTGGAACCAAGACCAATCATATGATGAGTTTGGTAGTAAAATATTTAAAAACAAAATATTTGATCTGGCAACAACCTCAATAAAACGATTATTCAACGTAAATGATAATGGGTCAGAGTCTGAACCAGAAGTAGCAGTTGAGGTGGGAGTTAAAGATGGAATTGAAGATGATACTACGTGTATTGATGCTTGTACTAAACAAATGTCCCTATCTGATGAGCTTAGTATGTTTCTGCAAGAGAATGATAATAAGGAAAATCATAAAAAATCAAAATCTGGTTCATATATCATAAGAAAAGAAATTGAGTTGTTTCGGGCAACAAAAAGCCGACCTGAAATGCTAGATAAACTTTTCAGATCTTCAACAACAATTCGACCAACTTCGGTGCAAGCAGAACGAGCATTTTCTGTTATGGGTCTCTTTGCTAATAAACTCAGAAGCCGATTCCATGATGATATGTTGAGTGCAATGATGGTTGTAAGGCAGTTTTATAAAAAATGAGATATTTGTATCACTTTTATTTATGCTATACATATATGTATATGTTTATTAACATTAAATTTATTTACTGTTATTTTTTATATTTGAAATTCTGAAATAAATTAAATGCTTCTAATAAATTATTTATTATTTTAGTTCTTGCTATTGACCCCTGGAACTAACCAAGTAAACCCGGGAAAACCCGGGTTTTAAATTAAAAAAACCCGTCAAACCCGAAACCCGGGTTTTAAAAAAGTTGCTAAAAATCGAAAACCCTACTAGCTACGTCACTGTATGCTTATCCAATCAAAATGAAAGGAATTACGGTTCCTCGAGGCATAGTTTCTTTTCCCGTATATAGGTATAGTTTACCAATTTGATTCCAGTTAATTGCAATTATTAAAGCTCCACAGCAATTTTGTGTATAAAACTGTTGCCATAATGTTGTGAATAAGAATGCGATGCGCTTTGTACATACGTTGACCTACCATAAACATCCGAACTGGTTTTTGTCACCCATAAACACCTATTATTGTTTCTAATATCTGGTGTTGAAACGTTCTCATTGTGTGTTGACCCCGTAACCACCGGCGAGTGACTGAGGCGTTCGCTTGTTACGATCGATTTCGTAGCGAATAGTAAGTGTATTTTCTTCCGTCGATTTCATGTGCGCTGGTTCAAACAAAAGTGACTAGACTGGTGTTTTGTATATTTAATAGATCGATGCTGATTTTATTTCAAAATTACGAAACGAATACGAAGGTTATGGCGAACTGACGCACGATAGGTCAGTGCCATTCGAAAGAGAATAAACGACTGACTAACAGTAGCGCTCCTCACTAGAGGGCGTTGCAGACAATTTCACATAGGAGGGTGCCTTAATACCGAACATACCGGCCCCATTGAAATATCATTTCAATAATACAATACGATAAGACAATTTACAATTGCAATATTACCATACAATAGTTAAAAATGCAAACAATACAATAAATTTCGATTACTTTAACAATATACTAGAACTAATACAGTATAATTACTAGATATAAACAAACATGAAATAATTATGAGTCAATTACGTTATCAAAGGGTAAAATACTTAATTTATGAATAGGTCTTTTATAGAGACCCTTAGAGGTTCGCACTTGAACTACTCTTACCCTTTTATCTGAACCAAGTATAACTTCTTCAACTCTACCTAACACCCAATGGCAGACAGGCAAGTTATCTTCCCTTAAAAGCACCATCGTGCCGGGTTTTATGTCGTTTTTCTGAAACTGCCATTTTGTTCGTTCGTGCAATTGAGACAAATAGTCTCTTTGCCAGCGTTTCCAAATATTTTGAACCATTTTGGTAACCCTTTCCCATCTGGACAGTCTATTTTCTGGTCTGTTGGTAATATCAGGCTCTACAGGGGCTAGTATAGGTCGGCCGATTAAAAAATGGCCTGGTGTTAAGGCATTAAGATCATTTGCATCTGAAGATAGAGGTGTAATAGGCCGCGAATTCAATATACCTTCAATTTGAGTTACCAGGGTCATAAATTCTTCGACAGTTAATTTCGAGTCCCCAACAGTTTTTTTAAGATGTGTTTTAAAAGACTTTACTCCCGCTTCCCAAAGTCCTCCAAAGTGAGGTGCCTTGGGGGGTATAAATTTCCATTCTATTTCCTCGGTCAATAGAAAGTTCGTCAAACCTGGTTCTGGAAGGTTAACTAGCTCAAACATTTTTTTCAATTCATTTCGAGCTCCAATAAAGTTTGTAGCGTTGTCGCTATATATGGTCGAACATTTTCCTCTTCTTGAGAAGAATCTTTTTAAAGTGGCAATTAGAGCCTCAGTAGATAAATCAGAGACAATTTCGAGATGAATTGCTCGTGTTACGAAGCATACAAAAACCGCGACATACATTTTTTGGAAAGTTCCCTTTCTTTGATTTTTTATTCGTATAAGAAAAGGACCACAAAAGTCTATTCCACACTTATTAAAAGTGGGTTCAATCTGCACTCGCTCTGGAGGCAAGTTGCCCATTAATTGATCTATCGGCACGGGTTTATATTTGACACATTGTACACAATTGTGTACGATTTTCCTAGCAAGATTTCTGCCACTAATTGGCCAATATTTTTGCCTGACAGCGTTCAATAACGCTTGTGGCCCAAGATGCAAGTATTTCAAATGATGGTACTGGAAAATTAAGTGAGTTAATTCATGTTTAGCAGGCAAAACAATAGGAAATTTAGAGTTAAAACTTACCTGAGACATAGCTAGTCTCCCACCGACGCGTAAAATACCTTCCTTATCTAAAAAACTGTTCAGAGATTTTAATTTACTTTTTTTATTTACCTGATTACTCCCTTCAATTGCGGATATTTCAGAAGCAAGGGTTTCCCTTTGAACCTCCTTTATTAAAAACAATTCTGCCCTCTTAACTTCTTCCAAAAGGATAGGTCTAGATTTACGAAATTCCTTCTTCTTCCTAACGTTAGAAATAAACCTAAAAATAAAACTAAGAATTCTGATTAGTTTCATATAATTATTACTAAGATTCAGCAAACCAGTTACGAGTGAATTTGGTTTCATAATAGCAAAATTAGAGTTCAATAATGGCTTGAGTTCTTTACTATAGTCATTGGAATTTAGAGAGTCAAATTTTTGTTCATCCAATTGTTCATCAGAAGACAATTGTGGGACACACCACCAGATATCACACGTTAAAATGTCCTTGGCATCTAATCCTCGAGAAATGACGTCAGCCGGATTATTTTCAGAAGAGATGTGCCTCCATTCAAAGGATTCAGTGAGATGTTGTATTAATGCAACTCTATTACTGACGAAAGTTTTCAACAAATGAGGCGATTTTCTAATCCATGCAAGAGCAATTGTGCTATCTGTCCATAGAATTATCTTGTCCGGATTAACATTCAAGGAGTGTAAGACTTTATTCATCAATTTAGACAGCAAGAGACATGCGTTTAACTCCAGCCGTGGAATCGAGAGAGTTTTGATAGGTGCAACTCTTGATTTGCTGCATAATAATTGAGCAGCCGAAGATTCACCATGGCTCAAGGGCTGAACATAAACAGCAGCCGCATATGCTAACGAAGATGCATCTGAGAATCCATGTATCACGATGCGATTTTCTTGGAAAACAAATCTAGGAATCTTGAGATTTTCTAATTCAGAAAGAGTTGATACGAAATCAGTCCATTCCTTCGCTAAAGGATCTGGCAACGGCTCATTCCAATCAATTTTGGATAACCACAAACGCTGCATGAAGATTTTAGCTTTGGTTATAACTGGTCCTATTAACCCAAGTGGATCGAAAACTCTTGCAATTAGAGAAAGAACATCTCGTTTTATATAAGAAGTTGTTTCTGGAACATTAATTTTGAACTGAAAACAGTCAAGTTTAGGATTCCATAGAACACCCAAAGTTTTGATTGCCTCGTGTTCTGGTTGTTCATCGAAACTATATTCGACACCGACTTTGCTTGATGGAACACTGAGATCTGGATGGTTTGCACACCATTTGTGCAACTTCATTTTACCCAATTGCAGCAATTCTATTAATTCTCTTTGCAATGATTTTGCTTTTTCCAGTGACGATTCACCAGATAAAATATCATCCATATAAAAATCATTTAATGCAACAGACGATGCTAAAGGTAATTTGTGCCCTTCATCTAAGGCTAATTGCTTCAAAGTACGAGTGGCAAGGTAGGGAGCACTGGACGTCCCATAAGTCACAGTATTAAGTCTATAAACTTGTACTGGCGAATTAATACTGTCCTTCCATAAGATTCTGAGAAGGTCCCGTTGGTCTGGGTTTACTTGTATCATACGATACATCTTTTCTACATCTGCCGTGAAGGCATATCGATGCTTGCGAAATCGTATCATTATAGAAAATAGTTCTTGTTGAGGAATTTTCCCCTTCAAAAGAATATTATTTAATGACAGACCGGACGTTGTCGCTGCTGATGAGTTGAAAACTACTCTTAAACGCGTACTGGTTTTTTCAGGTCGGTAGACGCCGTGATGAGGTAAATAATAACAACCAGTTTCAGTATCGGAACCCTCAATTAATTCCATGTGATTCAATTTTTTATACTCCTCCATGAATTCCGAGTAGAGGTGTTGCATATTAGAATCTCTGTACAAACGCTGCCACAGTTGATTAAGCCGTTTTTCTGCTAAGTTTCGAGATTCTCCTAATAATTCCGCAGCTTCTAAGGGCATCGATACAACATATCGCCCATCAGAATTTCGATAATGTGTCTGTTCAAAGTGGGTTTCGCAAATTTGTTCTTCCTTACTTAATTTTACATCCAAGTCATTAATATTTTCTGTTTCCCAAAATGTTTGTAATGTTCTATCTATATTTTCAAAACTTGTATTCAAACCGCAATAAAGACTTGTTGTCGACGAATTTGTTTTTCCCGTAACAATATAGCCAAATACAGTTTCTTGGAAAAGTAATTTCCCACATGAGGATCTAAACTGATTAGGTTTCAATAAATCAAAAAATAGCTCACAGCCTATGAGTAAGTCAATTTCTCCCGAGAGGTTAAATTCCGGATCAGCAAGTTGTATGTGAGATGGTATATTTATTTCAGTTATATCAATGGGGTTTATTGGAGTCAAATTTGTAACGGAAGGCACAATTAATAGCTCTAGATGTTGCGAAAAACCTCCGCAGCTGTTTGAAACTAATGAATTTATTTTTTGGTTAACAGTTAGTGAGATTTCTCCGAGGCCAGATATTGAAGCACGTGTTTTCTCCTTTTTTTATTTCTAATTTATTTGCGGTTTTAGTCGATACGAAATTCAGTTGAGAGCCACTGTCTAATAACGCTCTACATCGTAAATAATCACCGTTCCCCTTTTTAAGATAAACAATCGCTGTCGGTAGCAGAGTATTTTTTCTTTTCGAGGCTAAACAGTTTGAGAATGCTACCGCGCTTTCCGCCTGATGTAATGACTCATCAGTTTTCGCTTTTACTGGCGCCAACTGACATTCTAACGCGTTGCTTTGCTCGACTGTGATTTTGGGAACTTGCGGTTCGAAAATATGTAATAAAGTATGATGCAATTTGCTAGAGCATACCTCACATCTATTCTTTGAAAAGCATTGTTTTACTTGATGGGAACCCTTCAAACAGGAAAGACAAAATTTTTGCCTTTTTACATAATTAAATCGATCCGAAACCTTCATATTTTGAAAAATACTGCACTTATAAATTGAATGATTAGGCAATTTGCAAACCGTGCAACGATTTGAAGACGTATTTGTATTTAAAAAGGTTCTACCTTTATTCACCGAGACTTGTTTCTGCTTATACGTAAATGGTACTGTACGATTAATACTATCCAGAATTTGACAACGTCTTTCTAGAAACTCTAAAAGCGCATCAAAGTCTGGCACATCATTATTTGTTAATGTTGATTCCTACAACTTTCTAGTTTCATTATCTAATTTTTGAAGTATAATATTCATAAGCAGAACGTTTGATAATTTGTCACGTTCGAAAGTTAATAATTTTAAAGCTCGAATATTTTTCTTAATACAGTCTAAAAAACTACGTAAGTCTTTTCCAGATTCTAACGTTAGTTTTCCGTGATTAATAATATTTTTGACGTATGTATCTATGATAATTCTTTTGTTTTCATATCTCTGCTGAAGTGCTTTCAGAAGTGAACTATAACTATCATCTGTAGTTTCGATTTGTGATGCTTCTCCCTTTAGAGAAGCGCGTAAGTAATACAACTTTTGGTTTTCCGTCAAACACGGATTATCGTTCATTAAATTTTGAAATTGACATATAAAAGAACTCCAATCTTCGAATTTACCATAAAATATTGGCAAAGGTATCTCTGGTAGCTTAATTGCTACGCTATCATTCTTTGTGGAATTACTCGAATCAACAATACTAGACGAATTACTAGCTTCTTTTTTACAGTTGTATAATAAGGTAGTTAGACTTACCTTTAATTCTTGTAAGTCATCATCAATAGCAACAAGGTCCACTTCAATATCCTTAATTTGTTTATCTGATGAAGTTTCATAATATTCCACCTTTAACTGTTGGAAAGTTTCTATTACCGTTCCAAGAATTTCTAAACGAGACTTAAGTTCAGCTTCACTGCTGCTAGCTTCCCTTGAAATTAAAGATTTAAATTTCGTTATTCTTGCTTTTATATTACCTTTTCTCCTATTCAAAACAGTCAAATCTGGATCAGCCATTTTTTGGCACTCTTGTAAAACGAAAGTCACCAGTCAGAGTTCAATTTTTACTCCGCGAGCGGTCCAAATGTATTTTCTTCCGTCGATTTCATGTGCGCTGGTTCAAACAAAAGTGACTAGACTGGTGTTTTGTATATTTAATAGATCGATGCTGATTTTATTTCAAAATTGCGAAACGAATACGAAGGTTATGGCGAACTGACGCACGATAGGTCAGTGCCATTCGAAAGAGAATAAACGACTGACTAACAGTAGCGCTCCTCGCTAGAGGGCGTTGCAGACAATTTCACATAGGAGGGTGCCTTAATACCGAACAGTAAGCAGTGTCCGAGTGGTTTCTGATGATTAAATAAACAGGCCACAGAGTTTTCCTAAACCTTAACAAATTTAATACTGAACTGAAACTTAACAGATTGAACGTTGATTTGAACAAATTACATCTGAACGAGGCGTCAGGTTACGAAATATTTTAACAGCGGCTTCTCCTCTCACCTAGTTCAAGAGGCAGAGCTCGTATGGTCACTCGGTCCGGATCTCAAGGGGACTGTCCCGAAAAAACAAAGAGTCTGCTTATATATCCTGCTGAGAATTCCTTTACAGCGATGTGTGAGTTCTCATGTGAAACGCCTGTTTCGAGAGGTGAGCGTGGGATTAACTCTCGATGACAGGACGCGTCTTGGACAGGTCCGATAGGTCGTTAAGTGGAAACTTGTGTCTTCTGTAACGTCAAAATCTCTGAATAACGGCCACTAAGTGACAAGTTTAGGGGTCCCAAGATGGTCGATGATTTTTAACTCACAGATTTTCTCAAACTTTCGGGAAAGATGCGATGCGCTGGCTTATGGCTTCCGAGCCAATGAATGTTAGAATTCAATGAAGAATTCATTGAATGTTTCTTCAGCCCGACAGATGTTTTTTGAATCCCCTGCTGCTGCAAGTGATTGTTCCACAAGGTTTCACGTGCCGTTACAGCCCTTATTTTCCCCGCTGTGCTTTTCTATGATACATGAAATCTTTCTCCAATTGGTCTTTAACAGTTCCCTTTCCAGCTTTACTCTTGTTGGCCCTGGAAGCTAGTCAAGATAAACTTCAGAATAAGTTTGTGTTTTTCATTGATTCCCAGGCTACAATTCGAATCCTGACAAATTATCGTTTTTTCTCTTCAGCTACTGAATATACTTGAAAACTCTCCATTGATCCTCTTTTTCACGTATATATATACAGGGTGAGCCAAAAGTTCGTAAAAACTTTAAAAATTCATAAAAAAAATGGAAGAATTTATGATAAAGAAGTGCGGTTTGCAAGAAAATGCTCCCAAGGAAGTCGGATTTTTTTTAGCAGTAACAAGGAAAAAATTAGTTAAAAAGTTACCGGTAGATGGCGCTTACATGCGAGAGATTCAGCAGAATTATGCAAATCAATCGCAAATAAAAGACCGTGATGTACGAGGATTTCTCATTCGCTTTCAGAATATTATCATTACACGATCAAGCATTATTGGTCAAGCTATTAATATTCACCTTAGTTGTGTCGTAGAATGATCTAGAGGTCATGTTGAACAATTGTTACGGCAAGAATAGATGAAAGGAACGTACTGTTGTCCTGTTCTTTGTATTTCGAGTCGTCAGCGCCTTCTACCGGTGGCTTTTTAAAGTAATTTTTATTTTGCTGCTAAAAAAAATCCGACTTCCTTGTGATCCCTTTCTTACAAACCGCACTTCTTTATCATAATTTATTCCTTTTTTATGAATTTTTAAAGTTTTTACGAACTTTTGGCTCACCCTATATATACGTATTGTATATGGATGTGTGTGAGTAAATCTTAAATCCTTGGGGGTCTTGAGGTATGCATACTTCATTAAATCCAGACGATGCTTAAAAGCATTCAGATCGATCCATTGTTCCCTCCAGTACAACCTTTTTTCAGCCGTGTCTCATGTCCTAAGATATTCTGTTATAAAATTCCGAGCATGGTGAGTCAGTTGTCTTACTTTTTGAATTGGGAAACTCCTCCAAAATACTGCCACACTGTTAAATAATACGTTTCATGAGCAGAGCCGTTTTCATAATCATGTTTGTAAAAACACGTGGTTTAATCCATGAAGCTCGTGCAATGTTATAAGGCTTCGGCAGAGCTGTAAACAAGCACCCCGAGCAGATTATCCTCTCACACCTGATGGTGGCAAATGAGATGATACGCGGTTTGAATTTGCTTTTTGCATAAAACACTGACTATCTAATTATGGCTTTTCAAAATAATGATATTATCTGTTTAACGACTATTTAATCGATTATTGTGATTAGTCGGATTTTAGTTCAAAATATTAAACTAAACTGGTGAAAAATTATTAATCCATGAAGTACAAATTTAATGTTCGCTTGTTTTTCCTACGGAAAAGATTCAAAGCGTGGTATTCATAAAAATGAGGTAAAGAAATGGATATCATTTTAAAAAGCATCACCCATTTCTAGGGATACGTAATTTCCGTATTTACGAAATAGATGCTAATAAATGAGAAATTTGCCGATATGAGCGATTAAATGCGAAAATTATTTTTTTACTACTTTTCGGCGAAAACTCAGTGATAAACGTCTTTTAAGCGAAATTAGGTAATAGTAATAATTTGTTAACGTAATTGCTTAACTGCGACCATCCGCGGTCTTCAACTGAGAGATCTCACTCTCTTTCGGATTTGCTTCGAACTTCACCCGGACAGTCCGTACCGGAGTCGAACTTAAAATTATATCTGTAAAAATCAACCACCAAGTCTTGTGGAACAATTTAGTAGATTTAAGAACGTCTCTCGAGCTCCAAAGTCAAGGGTCTTTCAGCTACTTACAGCAGTCAACCAAGAGACTCCTGTTGATGTTATACAGATTTTGACTGCAACGAAATGCTGCTACCTTAAGGCCGTCTGCACACGGAGCAACTCAAAAGAAACTGATAACTGACTCAAATCACAAACCAGTCCATGATGAGTCGCAACCTATGTAATTGAATAGAGCCACGCACACGGCGCAACTGGTTACAAACCCGTCGGACGGGTTAGGCCTCCAAACGATTAGCAATGAAATTTTTAACGCCTATGATTGGTTTATTTTCGTCTCAACGTCATCTTTTCCTTAACGCTACGCAACGGACTCCTATGTGAACAGGCCCTTAGTCTGCATACTTAGTCTCCATAAATATGTTTCTTTTAGAATGCGCGTCTTAGGTCTTGAGACATGAGACACATGAGACAATGGAACATTCGAGAACGGGGAAAAAGGTATAAATGAAGAAAAGACGATTAGACGGGGCTTTTTTTAGACTGGACCATGAGGAGATATTGAGGTACTGGAGAGCTGAGGATATAGAGACCAGAGGTGAAGTCTGGTTTGAACTATGAGCTCCTCTCTGATTAATGTTGTCAGCGTTCTTCTGAACAAACTTGTGTACATTATTATTAGTCTAGATATTTATTTTATAACAAACGAGATGTAAAATAGGCAATAATCTGCGTCTACATTAGTATTACGAGTTACTTATACCAACGGGTCCACAGCGATCCGATTTACAGCTACCAACCAATGTAACCCCTAGCTTAGAAAGTTCACCTTGCAGTACTTCTCCTATAGTAATGGTTTCCAACACGGTCTGTGTGACCTGCGATAGTGGTAAATTACGGTTAACTCAAGTCGTTCTGCCCAGAACTTGCCTATCTCTTACGCAAAGAGCTTGGGTAGTTTTTCTGGACATTCTTGTGTATATCAGCCTTATACCTTTTTATTTGCCAATGACATCCGTAACTGTGGACTTAGAAATTCCCTAAACATGTCTTATGCAAAGCGCTTTCTTAGGGTCTGTTCACATAGGAGTCCGTTGCGTAGCGTTAAGGGAAAGATGACGTTGAGACGAAAATAAACCAATCATAGGCGTTAAAAATTTCATTGCTAATCGTTTGGAGGCATATGATTGGTTTATTTTCGTCTCAACGTCATCTTTTCCTTAACGCAACGCAACGGACTCCTATGTGAACATGCCCTTAATGCAGCATCCGCCAATCATACCCGTTGAAAGCGGGTTAAACTCTTCTGAACTCGGCAATGTTCGCAAACAATATCAATCTACTCGTAAGGGCCTGTTCACATAGGAGTCCGTTGCGTTGCGTTAAGGAAAAGATGACGTTGCCACGAAAATAAACCAATCATATGCCTCCAAACGATTAGCAATGAAATTTTTAACGCCTATGATTGGTTTATTTTCGTCTCAACGTCATCTTTTCCTTAACGCAACGCAACGGACTCCTATGTGAACAAGCCCTAAAGGTCTCTTATATTGTTCTGCAAGTTAATGGCATAAAAAAAACATTTGATTTGGTAGAGGGCAGTTTTACGAAACGTAGCGAAAAAATAGTACGTTGTAGTTGTAAAAAGAGTATGTCGTTGTAGCGGATTGATGGAAATCTTTTCATTCTGTTAGCTACTAATATCTATCCGCGTATCCTTTTATAGTAAACAATCAGTTGAATAATCGTTTCGAGAAACCATTTTTGTCACTAGCAAAAACTCTCTCTCTACACAGATGATAACCTTGTGGCGCGTCGTGTAAAGGATAAAGGATAGTTCATTTCCTCATAAAACATCTGCTGGGTTATAAATTGTTAAGCGTGGGATAGAAAATTAAATGGAGTAATATTCTGACGTCATAAGCCAGACATAGCATACTGCATAATATTATGTAATAATTTGTATCCATTTGGAAGCCAGGATAGATTTTACGTTTGTATTATTCTATATTATTTCAATTCTAACATAACGATTATGAACTATTAGTTTTAGAGCTTGTAAATGAAAGTGATTGTATTATTTATTACAATTTATTTCTCATACAACTCAACCATTTTACTTTTTACCATCCACAGATCGTTTTCTATCAATATCGTTCTGCGCAAAAAAAGATCCATATCGCGCATCTACATCTCTGTCTTCAAAGTTCTAATTGTTACCATAACTGTGACTGTTTAACCGTTTTTCATGTTCATTTAGTTATTGGAAGTTTTAATACAGTTTTATATACTTTTTATTGAGTTTTAAAGACCGTTCACCTTTATTAGAAAAGTTTGAACACCTTTTGTACACAATTCTGCAAAACACCAAGGTCAGTAAATCTTTTCTTATATCCATGAGTTGTTGTATTAACTTGACAGCCCACTTTCAAAATAGATTATTTTAAAGGCTGAAAAAGCTTGTACTGTGTACAAAAATTGAAAAAAAAATTCAATGCGCTCTCACTATGACTTAAGAAAACCATAGGAGAGGGAAGGAATCTGCGAGATAATTTAAGTGGAAAAAATTTCAGTATTGCAGCCGGTGACTCTGTAAAAAGTTACAAGCGTTTATCCAAGAACTTCTATTATTCGTTCAGTACCACCATTATCATATTTCTTAAGATAACGTATCTAGATTCTAAAAGCAAGTTCGAATCTGACTTAGAAAGCCAGTTGTACGTGCTTTTATATAAATATTATTTTGAATATTTAAATTATTTAGATTTCAAACTCTATATCCTCATATTTTACATCTATGTTTAGAATTTTCAAGATATATTTCGGGTTAAGATGGGGCGAAAGGCTAGCGCGCTGGCTTTCGGTACCAGAGTCTATGGGTTCGGGTTCCACTCTTAGCATGGACGTTTGTAGAAACGGCTTTAAGCAGTAGGTCCCGGTCTAATGAGCCCCCCGTGTAGCAAAAAATTCACTGTAGCGCTCTAAACCAAACCAAGATATATTTCCTAGTGTTGGTTTGAGCTATCAAATTTTAAAATCTGACCGCCTCGTAGTTTATGTAATTTGCACGTTTACTTTATTGAAGCAACCGTAAGATATGTTTGTGCATGGCAAGAATCAAATATCGAAGGAGGGTATCAAAAGCTATCCTCATTCTAATCCGGTAACTAGGAGAGGGCTTAGTTGAAACTTGAACCCAAACACTTCTCGTGCCTTTCATGTAATTTGAAAAGGACGTTAGTTCAATATCTTTTAATCATAAGTCACTGTAAACTATAAGTAAAAATTTCCTTCATATTATGAACATACGAAGAACTTCTAATGGCCTAGCCTTGAACAGCTACAAACAAGATGCGGGAAGTGTTTTCATTGCTTACACGTGGCATGTTTCATAAATGCGCTGTCCATATGAAATACGTCAAAATCTCATTTTATTATACAGGATTATTTTTCACATTTGGTTTATTTGTGTATAAACAGCTTAAATTCAGCCTAAAATCTATAAATTAAATTTAAAGTAACTAAATAATATTCGCTCTTTTTGTTATTTTGCCAGACAAAATATTACGCTATTCTAGAAATTAGTAATTTACGGGACATTACTCCTCGCTCATTTACTTATAACCAATGAACTAAATGGATTTACTTATAACTTATTGAATACTACACTTAATGAAGTGTAATGTTCTTTAATCACGCATTTACTAATTTACTTACAATGTCGTGTCAGTCACGCATTTACTGATTTCCTGGACAAAATGTCGTGCCAATCACGCATTTACTGATTTCCTGGACAAAATGTCGTGTCAATCACGCATTTACTGATTTCCTGGACAAAATGTCGTGTCAATCACGCATTTACTGATTTCCTGGACAAAATGTCGTGTCAATCACGCATTTACTGATTTCCTGGACAAAATGTCGTGTCAATCACGCATTTACTGATTTCCTGGACAAAATGTCGTGTCAATCACGCATTTACTGATTTCCTGGACAAAATGTCGTGTCAATCACGCATTTACAGATTTCCCGGACAAAACGTTCTGTTAATTACGCACATTTACTAATTTTCAGATGAAAATGTTGCGCCAAACGCGCACCTTCTACTTTTCCGAGAAAAAATCATGCTTTCTAAGCAACTACTAGTTTACCGAAAAAATGTAGCGTTAATCTCGCATTTACGAATTTACAGAATTAAATACTTCACTGTTGCCACAATTGCTAATCTAGAGTATAAAATACTATTATAAACTCTCATTTTGTAATATTTTAGGAAATAAAGTATGTATTTACGCTCAATAATTTATATAATATACAATTTTGCCCAATGTAAAGTTAGTTACGCTGATTTTCTCAATTTGAAAGGATGAACTAATATTTACTCATCAAACATATTCTACAACACAAACCATCCAGTTATTTAAGCCTCTTTCTCTATAACGCTGATAAATTGTTTTCGCGGATTAGCAAACGGATTGCATAAAGTTGTCAAATTCCCTGTTTTATAAAAATAAAAATTGCCGGGAACCAAGAACATTTACTAGAACTTTTCTTTTTTAAAAAGACTTTTTTAAAACGTTTCGTCTGAAACTGAAATACTTTCTAGTAAACTTTGCTGTATATATACTAATTTCTCAGTTTTCGTCAACCACCTGTCTAATACTTTACTGGCTGCCTTGAAAAATGTCTCCTAATATCCCACTTTCTTGCCCTTTTTTGATCATTTGATCGCTTTCATTTATTTCTTAATTACTCGCCAGGATTCCGTCATCGCGGTTCTAATTTTTTTTTTCGTGTTTTCACTTCGTCCGGCTAAGGTATGTTTCTTTTCGTGGATTTGCGCTCATGTTTCGCTCCCCCGTTTCTCAGTGGCGTAGCAAAAGGGGGGTAAGGGGGTCTATCATGCCCCAGGCGCCACTCGCAGAGGGGCGCCAATGTAAGATCCATATATTATATTACTATATGTTTTCGAGGTGGATGCCAACATAAGGTCTATATATATTATATTACTATGTTTTTCAGGGGAGGGCCCCAATATAAGGTCTATATATTATATTACTATATTTTGTGGGGGGCGCCAATATAAGGTCTTATATATTACTATATGTTTTTAGGGGAGGGCACCAACATAAGGTCTATATATTATGTTACTATATGCTTTTCGGGGGGGGGGGGGAGTGCCAATATAAGGTCTATATATTGTTATATGTTTATCGAGGGCGCCAATATAGGGTCTATATTATATTACTATGTGTTTTTCAGGGGGGGGGGCGCCACAAAGGTATCGTGCCCCGGGCGCCAGTTATGCTCGCTACGCCACTGCCGTTTCTTCGACAGAGAAATTTCTTTCATGCGTCCCCACTTCTCTCGGCCGACTCCCATGAATTCTCATGGAAAATTGTTTCCCCTTTATATATCAGGATGATCCCCGCATATGTGAACTGTTCGTAGAAACAATTATGCCTAATGCTCCACGTGCTGATAAATAACTAATTATTTATTAGAAACTAGTTGTTCTCAATTTTTATTTTGGATCTTAAGAACCTGTACGTTCTTGTTAGTCGTTGTTTATCATGGCCGAGTCTGTTTGGAAATAAGTCGCCGGATGATGGCTTGCATTCGGTATTATGGTACCAGATTCTGTGAGTTCGAGTCCCACAGCTGTTATGGATGTTTGTAGCAGTTCGGAATTGGCTTTAAACAGTAGCTCCCTGTCGAATTAGGGCTTGTTCACATAGAATCCGTCAGCGTTACTCGTGTTGAAATATATTTAACCAATTACAAACCTCCAAACGATTCGCCACCAAATTGTTAAAGCCTGTGATCGGTTTAAAATATGCCAATACGAGTAATGCAGATGGGTTCAATGTTAACGGGCCCTTAGTCCTTATGTAGCAAAATATCGACCGTAGCATGCTTTGTCATTCAGTTGAAAATAAATCAATGTATAATATCGTCTGGTACCAGTTAATAGTTCCCATGTTTAACTTTGTGAGTTCTATATTTTTGACGACAAATTCAATATACAGTGGAACCTCAATCGATCGTTCCCCCAATAATAGTTTTCCCGTATGTGTCGTTTATTTTATCAGGTTCCGATGATAATATTTATTTATGTTCCCTCATGTATCGTTTAGTGCCATAGGTCCCTTCAAAAACGATCGATCGATGCTCCATTGTACATTTCTTAAAATAGCATTTTCTAGAGTTAAAAAAAATACCTAGTTCTTACTTTTTATAGTAGACAGTTTTGTCTACTACTAAAAGTGCAGCTTTATATACCAGTTTTGTCACACTGCCTATTTACGGAGTTTCTTCCGCCAGATTTCCTATCCGACTTGTAAACGATAAAACAATTGTCATTTACAAAACCTCATCTTTTCCAGCGTTTTACGAAGTTATGAAGAGCTTTAACATCGTTGAATGAAGTATATTTACTTTGAAAATCATGATTTTCACTTTTGAACCTAAATTAATAACTAGTTGATGTTCAACCCGGAGTCCCACTCCATATAAAGAGATTTCATTTTAGAGAATGCAAATGAACATTTTTCCACTGCCGTGCGAAGAAAAACCATGAGCTCGTGAAACTTTATGCAAAATTCAAGATGAGTTTCGCACTTTCCATGTTTTTGTGAAATATACCGATTTATCAAAAGTGAATCTTATTTCACAATGTTTATAAAATTTAGTCTCCGAAAACAATTATGGCTTCACACGTGAAATGGACATCACAAATGACAAGATTCTAGACATTTATAAGTTACTACATGCAAGATGTCGATTATCTTGCTCAGTTTGCTCAAATTTAGAAGTCGTATAGGCCCGACTCGGGAAAAATGGTCCAAGACGAGGGTTGCTAACAGGTCGATTGAAAAATATTTTTCCATCGATCTACTCACTCCCTTGGGATTTTTGTACGACGACTCTGTGATCGATAATGCTGATGGGCCGGACGACCATAAATTTTCTAAGTTCTGCTTTGTCTAAACCCTAGTATGTTTTAGAAACTTTCTCGATTGATTGCAAGCATTTAAACAACACAAGCGTATATAGACTTAGAATTGCCCTGCATATGAGAAATAGTTAACTCAGTTTGTGGAAATATTTAGAATGGAGTAAAAACCAGTAATTGAGGACTAGACTTTTAAGAAAAGTTTCGACCGACATTATCTCATTCTTCCAAACGTGATAAGCACGCTCACAGTTTTGTGCGTGTCTCTCGTTGTTATGGTCGAATGAAATCCTGCACATTTTGATTGTCGTTTTATTTTAATCTGAAAATTTCTACAACACAATATACTGAAAGTATTAAAATAAAAATTCATTTTAGAATGACTTTCCTCTATTAACTGAAAATGCTAAGAATTATATATATTTACTATCTTAAGTGTAATGCAACTCTATTGAAGTCTATAGTTCTGAATTTGCTTTAGTAAATGCTTTCGTTCATTGTAAAAAATGAAAACAACATCCAGTTAAAACAGAATGCAGATTTACTATCCTCAAAGGTTACTATCTTTGCTATCATCGCGAATAAGACCTTTCTTTCTCGAATGCGTTTTAAAAGAAATTTCCCTTCGTTCGAAAGTTACTTCTACGGTGGATGGTAATAATTTTTTGTGCTGAATAACACGATGCAAGTTGGAACTTTTTAGAATTTGCTTTCGAAAGAATTTTTGGCTAAGAACAAAAAATGTAAATTGTGTGCGTTATGCTAATAAAGCCGCCTTCACTGACCCCGAGTTCGAATCTTGGATAACGGCATGCATGTTCCTGGCTAACGATGTACCCCTCTCTCCCCCTGCACCCCTGGTAAAGTAACCAACAAGTACAAAAGGTGCTGTGGCGGATGTCCACGGAATAAAATGCATGACACATAGAAAAATAAGTAACCAAGTAAATGCAGACTTTATTTAAGTTGGTACCACACGAATAAGGTCCGTTTTTGTTGCATTTTTTCTTTGGGAGTACTTACATTAATTCAAAAGAAAAAGGCTGGACGATGATAGTATGTCTGGGGTTCTGACATTCTGTACCACAGCCTGTGATTTCGTCCCGCAGTTGGAATCGTCTTTTAACAATAGGTCCCGATCTCATTAGACCTCGCGTACCAAAGGATGACAGTGGCACTCTCAGCAAACCAACCTCCTAAAATCTTAATATGTTTGTACTTACATGCGAAGCGTAAGAAGTCTCAACATCGCTCACTCCCTTCAATAACGTCATATCTCAAAAATCGGCGATTTTTAGTTATGCCCGTTTTCAGAATGCCCTGAAAGAGTAGTATATCCCTGCAGGATCATCATACCTCACCGCTCAATATTTAGCCGCTAGAGAGCAGAATTAGGCCGTCTGCACACGAAGCAACTCAAAAGAAACTGATAACTGACTCAAATCACAAACTAGTCCGTGATGAGTCGCAACCTATGTAATTGAATGGAGCCACGCACACGGCGCAACTGGTTACAAACCCGTCGGACGGGTTTGTAACCAGTTGCGCCGTGTGCGTGGCTCCATTCAATTACAGGGGTTACGACTCATCACGGACTAGTTTGTGATTTGAGTCAGTTATCAGTTTCTTTTGAGTTGCTTCGTGTGCAGACGGCCTTAATATTTATTTTTAAAACATTTGATTCTACTTTTAAACTTGAAAATCACTCTCCTGAAAAAAATCACGTTTTTTTTTAGATATGACGTTGTTGAAAGGAGTGGGCGGACTTGCGGTACAAAGTGATAGTAAAGTTCAAAAAATGTATCCATGAAATCAAACTTTATTGTAAGTGCCCATCACATGTGCGAAGAATGGGCTTTAAATGCTTTTGCCGTATTCTGAGATGATTGATGAAACGTTAACCAAGCCAGTAATCCGCATTCATAATGAGTTGAACTCCTTCGACAGCTAGTCCGTAGGGCGGTGGGAGAACGGCTCCTGCAGCTGACATCAAGGTGGTTTTGGCAACTTCCCCCGCTATCTCTCCAGGAGCGTCTGCAGGGCTGTTGTAAATTTTGTATGCCGTTGTAAACAAGGAGAACAGCACCAGGGTTGTCGTAAAGAGAGCCATGGCTGAAATGAGATCAAAAAGTTAAAGGGAATATCGCGCAGCTTTGAAAGTAATAAGTACTCATTTAGGAGGGGGATAAGGGTAGCAGATGCCCAGGGCAGTCAATCTCTCCCCGAATTTCAAGATAAACGGACGTTAAGTCCTTTTGGAATGAAGTATTATACACGTGTTTGGTGCCCGTGTTCTATCCTCTCTTGACAACACTGGATCAGGAGCAAAATCAGTCATAATGAACACCAGGAGAAAATCTGTACGTTCCGCATCTGTCAATTTAATCGATGCAAGTATTTTTTTATTGCTTTAAGTTAAGTGCCTGACGTTCAATTGAGATTGATCCCCGTTCCCCTCTAAATCCCCCACTGTTTCTAAGTTTCTGCACTTAATCCAGGTAATTCGTGAGAGGTCAATATTTAGAGAGTAGGCAAGTCAATCGAGTTCACTAAAGGGACTTGAGGGAAAACATATTGGTAAAAAGACGGAATCTGTTTCCCCATTTTTCACCATGTTTTTATTAACTTGCTTTCTTGTGTGTTTGTCTTGCAATAAATCTTGCAATCGATTTTTAGCAAACTTCCCGACTAGCTAGACATTTGAAACTTTTAGAATAGCTCAGAACACGATGGCAATGCATTCTTGTAATACTCTTAGCCATCTTTAAGGAGAATTAAATTCATTTTCGGTTATTTTAAGTTAATTTTGTTTTGTAGACTGGTGCAGCCATCTATCGACCGGAACAGGAATGAAAAGTTAAATGCAAGTTAACTTCCAATTAACTTCATTTTCTTTCAAGTTGATGGGATAATTCATCAAAAAATTAAGTATTTATTAATACATAGAATTGTCAAGTTTATATGATTCAACAGAAAATTTAAAAACATGGTATATAAAAAGTTCTTTTTATCTTGTAATTATTCATATTGTTGTTATATTTTAAACACTGAAACTTAGCTTAGACGACACCATCGAATTTTTTTTTTAACTTTTAAAATGTAAGGTATTTTCTGGAATATTTCTATATTCCAGAGCAAATTTACCCGTCTTTCCTTACAGCGTTGGCGTTCTTAATCTACTCCTGAGAAAGAAAGTTAGAATGAGGGCTGTGATGAGCTTTGCTTTAGAAATTTGAAATAAGCTCAATTTACATTAATATACTGTAAATTTGTCTTCTGATCTTACTTGTATTACCAGTTTATAACTCTTACTGTAATTACTAGTTTTTGGTGTCAATTTTCCTATTTTTCCTACATATTTGCATAATTTTAATCATCGACTTAGTGATTTTATTCACCTTGAAATTCCCTTGGAAGAGAAAAGGGGAGGCAAAGGGAAATTTGACTTCGTCAGCGTGGTTCTGGATTCGATGGCCGACAATGCGAAAACCGCCCCCAAATTACCCATCTTCGCAAAGTAGGACCGTGTTAGTTTTGGGTTCTGAGAGCTCACTAGGAGCTGATTACGGATACGGCTTACAGACACATGGTCTGCAAATGTTCAGAACTGTAACAGCCATTGAGAAATGTCGTGTAGTGTATGTCGGTTATGCGATGCATTCCTTTCTCTAGGCGGCTATTAACGACCTATTTGCCGATATCGTGTTGCGTTGTTGAAATTAAAACAGCTCCCTCCTCTGATAGCGCATACAGATTGGTACAGAGTTCTCTGCATCTGCCAGTGATTAA
Source organism: Dolomedes plantarius (assembly GCA_907164885.2). Classification (NCBI taxonomy): domain Eukaryota; kingdom Metazoa; phylum Arthropoda; class Arachnida; order Araneae; family Dolomedidae; genus Dolomedes; species Dolomedes plantarius. Next base: position 33,601,231 of record OU015502.1, read on the forward strand.
TGTTCTTTCTGTACTCTGTATATGCGCTGATCTCCTCCTCTGGCGGTCCGTATGCATAGCATCAAAGAGAACCCGAGGTCCCGGGGGTCAAATGGTGACAGTGGGGGCGGGGGACACTAGATTAAGAAACACGAAGACTTTGGCGGCTTGAATGGGGGGGTTCTAAATGGGGGAATATCTGGAAGACACGTGTTCATTGGAATGGGGGTGGTTCTAAATACCGTGTCTAATGTTACCGTGACTAATGTGATGACAGGAGTCGGGGATCTGCAGGCAGAGAACTCTGTACCAATCTGTATGCACCATTACAATATTCTCCATGCAGGAATTTGCGGTCGAATGGTGCCACCTACATTGTATGGTGTTTAGCATGCAAACATTCACAGCGTGGGTTTGGATCCCTGCCAAATTATGGATGTTTTCGTGCTGTCCACTTTAGAAAACAAAAGTGTAACAAAAAGCGGTGTTATGATAAAGTAGCCAACAAGAACAGCCAACTTGGTGTGATTAGACAGTCTTCCTCGGATGACATTCACATTAAGGGAAGGAAAAAAAAAATATCTGACGGCTGTTTCTTATAGTACGGATTTCTCCATGCTCGATTGCTTTCTGATATACAGTTCTTCTGTTGATTCTCCTGAGTTTTTTTTAATAGATTTGTAGATCTCTTGCATTGGTATTGCTTTATAGTTTCTTCATACCTTCATTGATATCTTCATGAAATGTTAGTCTGCAACAAAGGGCTTATTTATAGTAGTAGCTTAACAGCGGGGCTTATTTGCTGGTTAACGTTAGTACAGATTAATTAGATTAAAGGAACCTTGTGATCGAAACCCAGACCATGCATCTAAATTAGCCAGCATCGTCTTTAAAGCGGGTGAAATGTTTTGATGAATCTGACGTTATTTTTACTCCCGATAGAGGAAAATTTTATACACTTGCACGGAGTCATTCTGGCATTCTAAAATATTTCTTCGTTAGTTTGTCTTACGCCCAAAAATTTAATTTATATCGACCAGATCATGGAACCATTTGAGGCTGTTTGTGTGTGTGTGTGTGTGTGTCTGTTTTCTATTGAATTTTTGTCTAATTTTTCACCCTTTTACTTCTATCTTATTCATATAAACCTATTTTTACTGTTTGATGAAAAACTCATTGCAGGCCTTCTTTTTTATACAGACAAATTGTTAAAATTCAATTAAATTGTGTAATTATAAAATATGAAAACAGTCGAAATTTGACATTTTCATGAAAAAACATGTGCAATAAGCATAGTTTCATCAGTGACAAAGATTTGAACCCATTTCGAACGTTTTGTAATTTTTTCAAATTTATGTAACTATATAATTCATTTTAACACCATAAATATACATAATGACAGATTCATGTTAGTTAAATTGTATTTATAATTTCCGTTCTAAAAATCTTGATTTGTATTATTAAATTAAATGTTACTTTTACATTCATGTAATTGAACTAAAAATCTTAAAACGAATCTTAAAAATGAAATCCATTTTTAGATATCCAGTTTCAGACACTAAATGCATATATTTCATGCTTTTCAATCTTTTCTCCGACTGATACTTTCGGCAAGAGCAATTTGAGTGGTAACGGCAATGAATCACTTAACTTCTTACACGGTTTTCTTTGCTACAAGTGTTTTGTTCTCATGGATGCCTACTTGACAGCCCTTTCAGCCTGATTCATCTCTCAACAGTTCCAAAATAATGCAGTTCAGAAGTTTCACGGCAACTGCTCTGTGAATCACTACAAAGAAAATTCCGACCTAATACTGTCATTTTTCTTGGGCTTACCAAATATCGCGTCTTTTCAATAGCATTCACGTGAAAGAGAAAACTTTAGGCAAAGCAACAAACTTAGCCCCCTCCCACACACACTCAAAATTGCTTTGTTTTAAAATTTTAACACATACTATACAGCTTTCAACACCAGATGACACATTCCGCATTTTTCTATGCTGATTATATTACCAGATACAACATATTTGTGCTGTACTCTTCATGTGCACCCTGCTGTACACTTAGTCTTAAGTCTATTTTATCATAATACCGCCTATATGGTGCCCCCATAATAAAATGACCAGCAAACTGCGGTGAATTATAGGCGAGTGTCTACACAAGTGACTCCGCTAGAAAAAAAAAAAATAATGATCTCAATATGAAAGTCAAATTACAAAAATACACTGACAGTCGAAAAAGTTAAGAGAAATCTGCAATTAGCGCAGCAAGCAACATAAATGCAAGACTGTAGCCATAATAGAAATCAAAGTATAAAAAATTTCAGGTGGTCTCTTCTAACGAAACTACCGCGGGTTATTAAGATACGATTACTTATCGTTGCTTACCTCTGTTGTATGTATGTATATATATATATATATATATATATATATATATATATATATATATATATATATATAAATAAAATGTGTGTGTGTGTGTGTGAAAGTGTCAGTCAGTCAGTCAAAATTTTGACTCATTTTGGTACTTTTCAGTTTAACTATTTACTGCTTGTCCAAGCTATACAGCGCTTGGTTTGGCACGCTGCCAAAAGTATAACTCGCGAGTGACGAATGGACGGACGGTTTTAGCTTCTGAAATTTTGCTTTCCGGAGGACCGTTATGGAGGAACGTAATCCTACGTTAAAAACAAAAAAAACCAAAAATAAACTAAAAAATAGCGAGGCAATCTACATGTCTCTTCATCAGAAGGCTTAACCGAGTTGGTCACCTTGAGTGGGAACTTTCTGAAAGGACGTAGGTGAAGCAAAAAAACATCCCAAAGGCCCGTTATCCCCACATTGAAAGCATTAGAACAGTTGAAATCGCAACACAACATTAAGAACACAAATGAACCACACATAAAAGAAATTTAAGAGGAAACTTACCATACCCCGATTAATTGAGAAGTGACAGTAGAAAAGAACCACCAGCTACTATATTATTATATCTAGCTATATTATGTTTATTTTATCTCGTAATAGAATTTATTTTGATTAGCTATGTAGCTAAAATACCTTCTACGGCATCTCTATGGAACTTGATCAGGGTTTGCTTGTTAAGTTCACTTAAACTTTTGAATTAGAATTAAAAAAGAAATTGAAAGAATTTTCCCCATGGCAAAAATGACGGTGAAAAGAGTAATTTTTTTTTTGGTCATTTAACGGGATTAAAAATTTATTAATTTATTTGAAATTTTAAAGACAAAATATCTTGAAACCTTTACTGTGATCCAAAAATGCAAAATTTATGCCAATAGCTACTACTTCGCAGTCCCTTTTCCAAAATAAATCATTTCGACTGAATACAACTAATAACACCATCAAAGCAACATAAACTCAGTTTTAAAATCGCTAGAGATTTAATATTTTACTATAAAAGATAGCGAATTCAAAGACAGATTCATGAAATAAAATAACTTGGTTTTAAACATAAGTTATCAAATCAAAAAACAAACTGCAAACAATACTGTGTTATAATAGCCAAATACAACATTTTAATGCCATACATTTACAACATTTACACATTTTAATGCCAACATTTTAATGTATACGTAAGCCCTGCTATGAGCACTTAATTGTATTTATCTAGGTATGGAATTTTTCTTAACTCATCTTCAAAAGGATGTTTGTATCACGAAAGGTATCTGTGAAAATCTGTACAGGGCTCTCTCGGCCTATTTTCATTGTCTTCAGAAATTTCGATTTTAAAAATATAGTTTCATATTTTCTTTGATGCCAAAATTACTCTGAAAAAAGATTTCTTTTGTATGTGTGTACTTTTAAGTGATAACATTTTTATAAAAAAATTTTTTAAATTCTGAATACAAATTATTTTGACACCTTTCCTTCGCGTAAAAGTTTTTAAAAAAATATACAAATGCATTTATTGGTTCTGTGAATATATACAGAACAAACGTGTTGAAATTTAGTTTTGATTTTTTTTTCAAACAGAATTTCCAACTGTTCAAATACTTTTTTCATAATGTTGTTGTTGCTTATGCCCCCTGGTTGGAATTAATTCCAGACCAGGTCCCCATAGGCTTCGGGGTGAAGTGTGCGGCTCCGGTTTGAATAGCACCACAAGGGTTGGAGTCCGACTTGGCTAAGTGCCACCACAATTTTGACCGAGCAACCCCAGGTGCGACAGCTGGCTCGTACCTTTTCCCACCTTCTCTGACTTACATACAGGGACTTTCCGGTACACGGATTTAACGTACCGATATCCGGCCTAGACACGGGGGTGTTATAGTGGCGCGCGCCGGGATTCGATCCGAGTACCCTAAGCACCGAATGCCAGCTCGTTTTACCACAAGATCGCCTCGGTCCTTCATAATCTTTAAAGATACTTTTGAAGGGGGGGGGGAGTACCAGATAATGCGTTTTAATATAACATTGTCGTGGTCGGCTTTTATAAAAAAATTCCACTAATGCAAACAGGTACAAAAGGAAGGAAGGTACAGAAGAAAATAAAAGTTAAAATAAATAAGTATTTAATTCATAAAATTATAGCATTAAACACTCAACGCAAACTAGATTTTTTTTTTACAGAATACAGTTTCTATAACACGTATAATTTTAAATATCCTTGAGAAAGTCGATTTCCGCAAAATGGTAAAACGATTTATCAGAACAGTTCCGAGTGTACGGGCTTGAACAATATCCAATTCCGTATTCAGAAAAAAGATAAGAGTGAATCCAATTTATCCTAAATGTAAAATCTTCTTCCATTTACCCTTTTTACGTCACGCTTTGAGGGACTCATATTTTCTGGCTACAAGGTGAAATATTAAACTTTGCTCTTTCTTTTTCTTTTAAAGTCATATACGAGAGATTTTTTTTTGTAAAGTACCTACCAAGAGATGAAACATTTTAGAAGTGATCTGCGTTGTAACGGATGTTTTTCGGCAATTTTGCTGATCCGGAGACTAAATTAGATTGTAATCTATTTTTTTTTCTCTAAATAGCTCTTTGCTGACGTCACATGCACGACTTAAAACTTTTCTATTGCAATATTACCAGCTATTTTCCAGATAAAACGCCTGATTTATAAATCTGGCTTTGATTTTCAATGCTGAAAATACTTAATTATTTTGAGTTATTGTCGTGACCTGAACATATTCCTACATTATCTGCCATTATCTACATTATCTGTCATTTCAGGCAGTAATTTCAGCCTGCATTTTTGACGACCACAAGGAAACCGCGTACTTCTATCAAACGCGATGCAAAATACCGCAAGAAATGATAAAATCGCCGAGACGTACAGTCAGCATTCTTTTATCAGCTATACTCTGACAATTTACCCGTTTGAAAACAATGAAATGGCCATTGTTTGTCTGTAAGACGTCATGTCAGTCGAAACCTAAATGAATCGTTATGTTATGATACGGCTCGACGCAGCGAAAAGCACACCTGCTAGTACTGGGTTGAAATCACCAAGTATGTGATTGTTGCCAAATCTTTTCGTGTATTTAACTTCTATAGCGAACGAACATTTTTCCTGATATGGTGCGAAATATTTACGCAAATAGATTCTCCAAAATAGATTAAAAAATGGTGGGGGGGGGGGCGATGAAGATAGAACTTATTATTTTTTAATACAAAGCAATGTGAGGTTAAAAACTTACTACTGGAAAAATTGATGAAT